>PVHY01019521.1:0-27220 GCA_004024945.1 Uropsilus gracilis | reverse complement strand
GGCTGCCACCTACAGGCATGCGCCACTATGCCCGGCCTATTTTTCTTTCTTTTGCAGGTATTTTTTTTTTCTGGGCATAGGTCAAATCCAATTTCCTACAAGGAGGAATCTTCAACTATTCTTACTTACATGAATCTTTTGAATTCTTATTTTAGAATTCTTATCATTGTTAGAAAGACATCTCATAGTATTTTATTACATAATATTTTGTTATTCCCTATTTTGTCAAATTTTGACTATCTTCATTCAATTAGTAAATTCTATGGAGGCTGAAAGATACCTGCTACCTCCTTTTGTTTGAGTTTTGATATTTGATATAGTGCTAGGCACAAATTCAGCAATTTGCATATTAACAGATATTTATTGAATTTACACAAAATCTCAAAGGGCTTTCAACTTTTCTGAAGGATATAAAAATATTGTTGGTAAGAACACAAAAGCCTCACTAGAAGTTTATTAACTTAGACTGGTTCATCTGTACTTCAGAATTATTCCTTGACAAAAACAGCCCATCAGTAACTCGATCATGGGTAGCAAAATAACAGCCTGTGGGCCAAATTCAGTCCACCACCTAGGTACTTTGTACAACTATGAACTAAAAGGTGATTTTTATAGATGAGCATTTATAGAGATAGAGAATACTAACTTTGACCTTCAATTATCACAGCAGACTAAGAATACGAAAAATTATACTTACTATATTTTTAATGTCAGCAACAAAAAATTTGTGGAATTACTTTACATAATATCCTCAGTTTTGGCTCTTACTTTGCTAAAGTGCTAAAGCACTTACTCTCTTGCCTATTGCAGAAAAAGTATAGAACTCTGAGACAAATGTCACAGAACAGCAACTGAAGAACCAACTGTGTTTGTTCCCAGGTTTCAGCACACACACAAAAAGGAACCAATTGTGTTTGCACTAATAAACAAAACTCCAATTAACAAAAACCCCTTAAAAGAGAGGCACCCAGAGCACAATAATATAGCAATTCATTTCTTACTGCCATCCTGCCCATAAGGATCCCAACTTGGCTAAGGAGAGCTGCTCTCACCATTCTGGCACTATGAAACCCTTAAACCCTTAAAATTTTCTGAAATCCCCAGAGAATTGTTCATGTGGGCTATACTTACTGAAAGGAATTAAAACTGAGAAATTTTTCAAATAATAATTTTCAAAATAGCAATAAATCAAGTTCACATTAACATCTTTATATAAAAATTTATTTTTTTCAAAACTTAAGATGACTGACAATAATTTATATTTTTTAAAATCTCTTTAATGTGTCTATTTTAAAAAAAGACAGCTGGATTCTCATATTTGCTATTTTTTTTTTTTTTTTTTTTTTTGAAACCAGGTCTCGCTATTTTTGCCCATGAAACTGCAGGCTCTCGTCCGGGGTACCACAGACTCAAGCAATCCCCAGCCTCAGCTTCCCAGGTAGCTGGGATTACAGGCGTGTACTACCATGCCCAGCTATTTTTTGGAACTAGGTCTCGCTATGGGCCCCAGGTGTAACTTGAACCGCAATCCCTAGCCCCGGCCGCTTCATAGGCTGAAGCTTACAGGCACGAGCCACCGTGTCCGGCCCTCATATTTGCTCTTATTGTAAAATGTTTTGACTAAAGTTTAAAAAGAAAATCCAATTTCATACATATGTATAAGTGTATGTAAAAAGAAGAAAATTTAAATGGTTTTGTCACATAGCTATAGTCTTCCTTGACACATTAAAGCAGACAAATGCTTATTTTTGTCTTTTTTAGTTCATAAATTGCATAGTTTCTTAAAAGTTAGTTGCAACGTCAAACCTGAAACCATATGGACACACTTTTCATACTTAGTTATGTTAAAATCCATTCATTTGTCATCTATCTTGAATGAATCTTTCATCCATGCATAATTTTATGTACTGGTCATATGGAAAATATTGCTTCACTGAGTTATGTAAATCTTCTTGATGTTCATACTTTCAATTATATAACAGCAAATAATGACATGCATTAATTTCATCAGAAAAGTAAGTACTAGAACACCGTCAAGCTCCTAATGAGAGATGTGTATCTTTCATTGCTGCAATTTTTACTTTAAAGTTTGAAATTTTATTATCAATTTTTCTCCTGAAGAGTTAGGTTCACTTTGCTAATTTTTGACAAAACTTGTCTCCCAAATACTGAATACTGACTAACTACAATTTGTCACTCATTCTTCCAAGAAAAGCAGTGTTCCCAATTTAAACAATCATAAGGGTTTTTTCTGAAGTCAACCATCTCTTCTTGCTACAGAAATACTATATGCATAACTTGTATTTCATCACATGAAACTTTTGGAAAACTGTACTTAAGATTCAAGATTTAATACTATAAAATATTAATGCTTCAGTAAGGACAGTACTAAGTGAAACTGCCCTCTTTCTCGTATATGTACATAGCAGCTATGAATACAATGATGCTGCCTTGATTCATACTAGGCACCAGCAGTGCAAATATTAACACACAATGAAAAAGCCAAATGCCTAAGTATCATAAAAATAGCTTTGATTTCATGAACCCCCTGAAAGGATCTTGGGAATCCTAAAGAGTGTGCAAACAATTCTTATTTACTTCTAAATGGCCTTGTTAAATATGGAACTGAGAAAAAAAAAAAAAAAGAACATAGATTTTCTTAACACTGATGTTCGTATTGAATTCAGCAACCAAATTAAAGTTAATTGCAAATTTTAGGGCACTAGCTTGAACCAATTAAAGAACATGTGCACTTCTGCTTCTTAGTAATTTTTGCAATCTTCTCAAAGTACCTCAAAAACAGATTTGTAACTGTGCCAGCTCTCAGGAGGTTTTATGCTAAATCTGTATGCAATAAACCAAAATCAGTTCACTACACTTTTCTGATTTATGTTTTCACTGGGAAAATCCAGTGATTTTTCTTATAGGTTCTATAATTACAAGTAAATCTTAAATGAAAAGCATATAAATAGGTTATGAATCTAAAGTGATCAACAGCAGTAGTGATCTTTACCTAACATCTTTCCCCACAGTCATAGCAGCAATGACTTTCTTCACAGCCTCTTTCCTCTTTTCCTTCTTTTCATTGTTGAGTTCAGCCTTTAATTCAAAGATTTCTCCTACAAGAAAACAGAACAAGTGAGTGAAGTACCAGGACTAGGAATCTAGAACAAAATATTGCACTATTATCATGGCTAACACCATAACCACTAACTAGAGACTGCAACTGAAATAAGATATTTAAAAATTACACAATAGGTATGATGCAAATCCCTGGATTATTAACTGATTCACTGATACTGACACTATCTTTCAGGTTATGGTTAGAGTAAAGGCAGTTCAGATCATTAGAAACCACACAAGTGGAGAAAAAGCAAATCACACTATATATATATATATATATATATATATATATATATTTTTTTTTTTTTTTTAAAACTAGTCTCGCTATTTTGTCCCAGGTAGTCCTGATCCTGCGGACTCAAGTGATCCCCAGCCTCAGCATCCCAGGTAGCTGGGTTTTACAGGCTCCCACCACCGCACCCGTCTGCTTTTTCATAGGTCTCCCTATGTTGCTGGGGGTACTCTCGAACCCACGAACTCAAGCAATGCCTGGCCTCTTGCCTCCCAGCGCTTGGATTATAGGCATGCGCCAGCATGCCTGTCCACATCACACTATATCTAATTTCAATAGGGAAAAAACATTATACACAAGAGATCCTGTTAGAACTTTATGATCATAAGGAAGAAAATTAATGAATCCAGGGAACAGGCTCACAAACCAGTGTTTTCAAGCCAGAAGAAAATCCAGTTCTCTTACTCACCCACTCCAAACTTTATAAAGGACTAAAGTGCAAAGAGGTAAGTTAAAGTGACAGAATTGGCCTTAACACTGTATCTAGTGATTACTGATTTTAGTGGGTCTGAACCTTGGCAACATACTAGTATTATCCATATTTAAAAATAACAACTCAAGATCCACTGGGAAACAAATAAATCAGCATGTCAAGGAGAACTCTTACACTCATTTTTAAAGTTCCCCCAAGTAATTATGGAGGACAGAATCGCTGCTCTAATTAGTATTTAACAAGTTCATGGGCTTTAAGGGACCATCTTATTTAATCAATCTAACTAGAAGCTTCAAGAATGTACAAACTAGACTCATTTCTAAAGGTACAGTCATGAGTGACTACTCAGGCCCCATGCCATAAATCCCACTTTTTTAAGGCATAGGCTCGCACATCTTCACAATGTCGGAATTAAAATAAAAGAGAAAGTAAACACCTTTACTAGTTTCAAAAGAAAGATATACTACTAAGTTCATGAAAAAGAAGTTAACTTTTCCCACTTCAACCTTTCATTTATATTCTTAAGTAATTCTATAATTGTGGCTCATTTTTTTTTCACTTATATGATTATTCTTGATTTTCATTTTAACAAAACTAAATTCACCAGTGTAGAAATAGTGGGAGAGCAAACTAGGTGATCTGCTGAAGCCTCTAGATGTAAATTTTGAAACTGGTAACAGAGGTTGAACACTATAAAAGCAGTTATATCAATATCCACTGCCAATAAGGCAAACAAATTCACATTACAAAAAAAGCTGCTTTGTTTTACTGATAAATGTCAAAATAGCAGTCAGAAAAGTTGGGCTTTTAAACAGCTATTCTCTTCTTTCACCAAGTCCTCTCCTGCCAAATCCAGCTCCTAGGGTTTCCATCATTTACTTCTGGAAACAGTAAAGGACAAGCAGCAGGGTTTCAGAAAATCTGATTATGAACAGCAGCAGGAGCTAAAGAATCAAAACAGGATGTAACTGAAATTATTCCAATTCCAACAGAAAAAACCTAAAGACTATGTTCCGGAGGCAGTTCTGGTGGGTGTTGCAGGAATAAAAGGGACAGTCTATCCAATATTTTTTAACAGTGGTATTTACCCAGCTGTGATACGATCTTTAAGTTTCAATTTTTTACAAATCCCTGAATTTAAAAAAAAGAGTTACCAGGATCCCACTGTCAAGAATACCTTAACCAATCAAGTTAATAATGTAATAATGTAGAGAAAGAAACCAATACGTTTCAGAATAAGATTATTTTATTTTATTTTATTATTTTTTTAATTTTTTTTTTTTTTTTTTTTTTTTTTTTTTTTTTTTTTTTTTTTTTTTTTTTTTTTTTTTTTTTTTTTTTTTTTTTTTTTTTTTTGAGACTAGGTTTCGCTATTTTTGCCCGTGGAACTGCTGGCTCTCATTGCCCGGGGTACCATGGACTCAAGCAATCCCCAGCCTCAGCTTCCCAGGTAGCTCGGATTACAGGCGCGTGCCACCATGCCCAGCTATTTTTTTGGAACTAGGTCTCGCTACAGGCCCCAGGTGGGACGCGAACCGCGATACCTGGCCCCTTCATAGGCTGAAGCTTACAGGCACGAGCCACCGTCCCTGACCCGATAATTTAAATTTAAAAAAAAAGCTAAAACAAGTGATAGGGAGCTGACAGTTTAGTGAGGTATAAGTAATAAAGACAGTTGGAGCCAAAGAGGCTCCCTAATTGAGGCAAATAATCTCATACATACTTCAACTTGATTCAATTCTTATCTTTTTTTACTTCCTCCCCCAAATTCACTCTACCAAGCACTGACAGTAAATATTCTCAATCTTGGCTAAACAAAGAAAATCTGGGGAGCTTTTAAAAATTCCCACACCTGGTCATTATTCCAGATCAATGAAATTAGGATACAAAGTAAGGGGAGCGGTGAATGTGATCTGGGCTTCACTGTTTATTACTTCCCTTGGTGACTCCCATATATATAGGAAAGGTTGGAAGCCACTGAATAGTAGTTAATAAAATTAAGCAATCACTATCAAGTTTTCTGTATAGCAACAGAAGAACTTATTGCTTACTCCAAGTCACCACAGTGTACCCTGTACCCTCCTGCTTTTTATTATTTTAATTTTGAAATCATTTCAGTTTTAAAGAAATGCTGCAAGATTCCCAAATTGTCAGTATTGTGCCACTTCTGCCTTATCATACTTTTCTATATATTTACATGTTTTTTCACCCTGAATCCTTTCAATTGTAAGTTGGAGACAAGTTTTTCAGCTCCAATTATGTTAACAGATAGTTTCTAAACCAAGGAATGTGCATGCCCATAAGATTATGATCAAAATCAGGAAATTTAACAATGATCCATCATCAGTATTTAACCCATAGACTTTTCCTAAAGGTCTTAATATTATTATGTCTGTTAAAGCAATTTGCCCCACCCTACTCAGTTCATTGAATTTAACGCATTACATTTATTGTCCAGTCCCTTTAGTCTCCTTTAAGGTGAAACAGTTCTTCAGCTTTTGTCCCTCATAATGACATTTTTTAAAAGTACAGGCCAATTATATTTATAGAATGACTTTAATTTTGGCTTTGTTATAGATGTTCCCTTCTGATTACACTGAGCTTATACATTTTGACAGGCATAATTCATAAATGATGGTGTGTTCTTAGTGCATCACATAAGGAGAAAAATTATGTATCATTATTGGTGGTAACTTAATAGTTGACTAAGGTGATACATGATGGGTTGACACCAATATGTCACTATTTTTTCCCTAAGACTATTAAATATCTGATTATTCATCAAACTTTCATCTAATAGTTATTTCTGGATTAATTTGTGACTCCTGCATGAATTAATCACAAAATGATTTCTGTATATATTTATGCATTATTATTCAAGGGGTGATTATCTCCTATGTCATCACTTTTGAAAATTCTCATATTATCTCAAATGTGGCCAGTGGGAGTACTGTTAAATAAAGCTTCTCTTTGATACATTCCATCATTTTTGAGCATTCCATTACTTCCTGGCACAAGATAGTCATGTTCATCATTGTTCAACTTTCCCTTGACCTAGTCCTAGAATCACTGATTTCTCAGAGGAGTTCTGATTCCTTTAAGTGGGAAATGATATTAACTAACCAAGATTTGGGTTATTAGGTATAATTTTGCAATTACTCTGATTTGGAAGAATCAGAAACTCCAGAACTGTTAGAATGTTGAGAAAATGTGATTTTTATATAGTAAACACCCCAAATATTCAAGTGAATATAATCAAGGTAGAGGGATTATACAAAATGTTAAAACCAAACAGTTAAATCTGGAGAGAGTGGACAGAAAACATTACAGGGAACAAGAAAGAAAAACTTCTGGGGAAGAAAAATTCTCATATACCAGCTACTGGAAAAGAGGAATAAAAGATACATTTGAAAAGCAAGTTGTTGGAAAATAAGGAATAGTTGGTGCCATTCCTAAATATTTCAGTGAACATAAGGACTGCTGAATACAAAAGTAAAGAATTATAATCTTGCAGTATAAACTAAGCTTAGCTGAGGGGTGTAACAGGCGAAGAAAAGCTAACCCTGTTTGTCTTTGATGTGAGAGTCATCGATAGCACTAGAATTGGGTTATTTTATTTAGAACAATTTTACATGAAGAGACTGAACTTTGTCAAGAAAAGTCCTTAGTTCCTAAGCCCATACTCTTATTAAATTTCTGATTACAAAGGCAATGATGCCAAATCCAAAGTCTCAAATAGTTTATGACCTAAAAAAAAAAATCACAGAATTGATACTAGAGGTATCATATTTTAAGTACGAAGAATATATTTAAACAAAGACTCAACAAAGAATGAGGCAGAGCTATATCAAAGGAAATGAAAATATCAAATTTCTGAGCATAGTTTTCATGAGCCCTTTTTAATTAAAGACAAAACTCTTTTGAAAATATATATTATCATGCATTTATATGCATAGAAACAGACTGAGGATACATACCAAATTTGCCTCAGAATCATGAGTAGGAAAGAAAAGTCCCCCCCCCTTTTTTTAACATAACTATAATACTTTAATAGTATTCCTTGTATGAAATGTTTATTTCCAAGTAAAAATATCAAGAGATTAATGTGCTGCTTCTTCTTTTGTTGCTCTCTCATATCAGTCTTCTATGGATCTACGTTGGATCACTTCCCTTCATAAAAAACAACTTCAAAACAATGTACATCATAGCCCCATCTTTTATAGTACTCAGGTACTTTCCATATAAAAGTAGTAGACCCCTAATGAGAATGTCCATAACATGCATGCTTGAAGAGGTAAAACATCCTACTTGGGACACTCTTAAAGTTTTAAAGAATCTCAAAGGTCTTTTTTTTTTTTTTTAAGGCTCTCACACTTTGATCAGGTTTCTATACTTACCTTTTTTATTGGTTGTGAAGTACTTGGAGTCAGTCATGGCTTTGGATCTTTAATGTGCACCTATAGCAAGAGAGAAAAAAATTCTTTATCCAAGGTATTTATGCCCAGCAAGGCATTTATTAATCTTAAGAACATTTATAAATAACAACTTCAGCATTCAAAAGAAAGTATCTTCTTTCTTACCAGAATCACTGGTGATTCATAGGATGTAAAGATAATTAAGAATGTTAGTCTTGCCTCAAGAAGCTCACTGGAGCAAAATCCAAAAAAATAATTTGAAGTTATCATGTCTTCATAATTTTTTCCACATCTATCTCCTTAAAGCCTCCAAGACCTAATGCTATAGATTTTGTACATATATCTTTAGTCTTCCAAATATTTAAGAAAAAGACTATTTCAAAAAATCTCCCCATTGCTTTCCATTCACAAAAATCTGGTTTACTTCTTTGCCTGAAGACTGAGTCACTCCAAAATATTTATGCATTTTTCAGCAGCTCAGGTTGAAAGAGGAAACAATTCTGCCAACCTAATGATCAATTCAAACTACTTTCAATGAAAGAGTTCCTCTTTCAGGAAAACAAAGACTAATTTATAGAATATTCTTTCACAAAAAAACATCCAGAGAGGCAAACATGCCTTACATGTGGATCTTTTTTAAATTACGGTTTTCATAATTCTAACAACCTATGATTATCCCAACAGTACTTCCAATGAATACATTATCCGTTTACATTAGAAACAAGGCAAAAACTGAGATAACCATTCATTCATATTAAAGAGACTCAGAATTGTATTAAAACTCAAAAGAACATGGATCTAGTCTCAACTTTAACTGTGTGTGCTGACGCATAGCATTCCCCAAAAAATAAAAACTGCAGAAACTAGTCACATTTTTCCCAAATAGTGAGATATTTTCTGTCCTAAGACAACTTCTTAGGTACTTGATTTCTTTAAATACATTACAATTTTCTTTAATAATATTCCTTCGGAACTGAAAATGAATATCTTCTTCCTTATTACCATTGCTAACAATATTACCAGATTTAGTACAGACACTCTGGCAATTTGCTTATTACCATCAAATTAACATGAGTGATAATATATTTGGTGAACTTAAATAATAACATACTTGGCAAACAATAGTAAGAAATGGATTTGAGAGGAAAAAAGCACTAAACCAATGTAATTAAGGAAAAGGGAAAAGCCAGATAAATATGAAACATTAAAAAAAAAAAAGTCTGGTTCAAATCTGATCTCTAAAATGTGCTCCTTGAACATCCCAAGAATTAAGTTTCATTTGCTCTATCTTTCAGGTAGCTTCTCACCATTTATAGTCCCAGCCCTTACATAATAATGATTTAGGTTATATCAGCATTTCACTGAATTATCTTTGTTTAAAAAATTTTAAAATGATAGAAAGCAGAAATTTGTTTTGGCAGTATTTATCATTAAAAATTAACCTGCAACAAAAGCTTGCTTTATGTAGTATCTTCATAATTGCCTTTTGAACTGAAATTCAAAGAATGTTATATTCTTTTAATCCATTCAAAATATAGCCAGGGTGCTGGTTGGTGGAGGGTAATGCATGCAGCTGTAAGTCCAAGCTACCAAAATATAAATTGTGTTGGGTAAATTTAAAAGAGCCCTTCACATAAAAGATCTGAAATAAATCTAAAGTTACCATCTAAGAATTTATATAAAAGTAACAACTCAAGATCAGTATGGTCTGTCTGGGATACTACTATGCCATTTTAAATCAAAGCTTAAAACACTGAAGATTTTTAAACAAAATTTGCTAGGAATTTTTCACCCAGTTTCTTTGAAAAGCAGCACAAAATATGTTCTGATTTCTAAAGCTCTTATGCACATATGTATGAAATTCTGAACAGTTTTCACCACAATCTCCTAAACATTACAATTAGCTTAGTCCTAAATCATACCTTTTTAGCTACCCACACGCCATTGCCTACCCTAGCAAATTTCATTGTGAAGGAATATATTTGTCCTATTCATTGTGAGCAGTAAATGTTCTTAACTAGAGAATAATGTACCCACGCACAAATTTCAGAGAAGACAGTCAAGTAATCTAGAAGCCGATACCTAGATCCTAAATTAAGATTCCCTCCTCTTAAAAAGGGGGATAGAAATACACACTCAGCTCCCACTATTGTAATCAACAGTAATATCTTTTACCTCTATTGGCAAAGAAACCTTGTATCAAGTCAGTTTCTTCCTTAAACCAAAGAAACTACAAGAAACAGGAAAATAATCGTAAATTAAAAACAAACAAACAAACAAAAAAACAAGTGAGAAGCAGTGGTGGGCTACACACCACTGTGAATATATGAAAAGTTCCCGGTTTATGGTAAATAATTATGTACATTTCACCTCAAAAATTATATATATATATTTTAAACATATATATATATATTTTAAATGAGATACACTTACATGCCAGAGATGGACATAGAATCCTCAAAATGCAAGTTGGTGAGAAACTAATGTCTACATGAGAAGTCACAAGATTTTTCTGAATGTAGAAGTCGACACAGAGCTCCAGAAAAAAAAAAATCAAGTACTTGCTAAACAGTCTCAAATATCAAGCTCCTCCTGGGGGACACTATCCTTCTGCCAGACAAACTAGGCAAGTCATTGGTTTCTGAGGACTTAAGAGTATGGGCTAGAGACACTTTAGACAATGAAACAGTCATAGTCAATATATAAGTTCACTGAACTACTATAAGACCAGAGTAATGTCACTTCATTTCAGAGAAGGTCCCCCTTGCACAGGATTATATATCTAGACTTAATATAATCTAGTTTATACCAAATATACAACGTATAGATTCTTTCTCTCCTATTCTTCCTCTCCCTCCAGTTCTCCAAAAGTGAAAAAGGGCAGAAAAGCACAGGGTCTTCATTTCAAATGGCTCTATAGTAAATGGCAGCTAAAACAGACTGGGCAAGACCACTAAACCCTTTTCACATAAAGTTGGACTGTACAGCTTGGTGTTCATAGTGAAAAACTGGCTTAAGAGTCAATTAAATTATAAAGAAGAAAGGTCATTCCAGCAATCTTTTATTACAGGGTGAAAGGTCATAATTGTATATTCAATAGTAAAGCAAAGGCAAAAGCACTTTCAATTATCATTTAAAGAAAATTACCCCTAAAGGCTAAAATCACCTGTGACTTCTGTTTATATATGACTATAAATTTAATATTACACAGTAAGAAAGCAACTCAAAAGGCTTACACCCAATTCTTAACTGATTTCTGGAAAACTTAAGCTTGAAAAGGGGAAAGGAGTCTGTTTTAGCAAACTAATTCTTTATTCACCTTGGTTCATATCAACCCAGAAGCTAAAATGTAGTGTTTTAAAATATGGGTCTGTTTAAGAGGAAAAATGGCAGAACTGAGCTTTCTTGAGTCTTTAAATATTAGACAGCTAGATATATGTTAATTTTACCACTTTCTGTGAGTCTATCTGCAAACCACACCAACTATGCTGCTTCCTTGGGAATTTAAACTGTTAAGATACCTGCCAACAGTTCTCACCTTACCACCACGCTTAGTCATCATTGGAATGTGTTACACGTTTTCTTGTACAGCTTCATCTGCTGCTTTCTATTATTACTTGTAAGTGTACCCTGAGGCTAAGCAATAGCAGTATACTAGGAAAGTAATAATCTGAATTGCATATCATTGAGACCTTCTTTCTTAGTCACTCTGCCTTTTCTGAACTGTGGTTTTTCTTTTAAACCATAATGAGAGTTTGGTATTTAAAAATCAGTTCTTTTAAAAAGGCAAAAAGTTTCATAGGTATGAACACTGTTTGATAAAAAACCGTCACAGTAGTTCAATTAAAAACCTATCTCCCAAATAGAAAACTGCTCAGAAACAAATACCATACATACTTTGGAGTTAAAGACTATAAAAATAACAGGAATTTCCAGTTTCTTTATTTCTGGCTTAAATCTACAGTCTTTCTCAAACTAGATCATTCCTGCTAAACCCAGAAAGAAAAAATTGCTGGTTAAGATTTACCTCTCCCCTTCCTCTTGCCCCTCTCACCTCGAGTCAATTCTGGTTTCTTTACTTCTCCCAAGTGTCAGGAATCCCTATTTTCCCCCTCTGGGGTCCATGATTCTAGGAACTTAGGTTCCTCCATGGTAAGGTGAGGGAAAGGTGTCTCTTAACCTCCAATTATGGGAGACCCGCGAGGTTTGCTCTATGTGGGCAAATCTTTGAAGGAATCCCTTTTCCAGGCTGGACACTTCCCAGTCTCTAAGCAAACGTCGCCGAGAGAGGAAGAGGGTTCTCTCGGCCTCCAAGCCTCCACCAGCCACACCCCTGATCTCCGGCCTTCCTAACCCCGGACTTGGAGCATTTTACTCCCCTACCCGCCATGTCCCTCCAACTTCCAGAGCTGTCACACCGGAGGATTCCCTCGCTCCGCCACAGCCTCCGCGGTGAAGTCCTTTTCTCCAACCCTATCCTCACAACGGTCACACCCGACGGCTCACTTCATCCTCAACGGCCACGCTTCTAAGATTTCCTTTCCTCTGCCCGCGTCCGACACAAGCTGGGGTTCCCCCCCCCCCCATTCATGAGGGACACACCCCAAAGTTAGCCTCCTTAAACTCACCGGAGGCAAGGGCGGGGGTGGCGGCAGCAGGCAGAGAGCACGGCCCGAGTGGTGTTGTAATGGTTTCCTGCACGTCACGACTCCTCCAGGTCTGAGCCACTGCGCAAAACCTACTTTGCCAGCGACAAAGATGGTTGACAGGAAGCACTGATGTCAGAGACCTTCGCCGTGCTACGTCATCCCTACGCGCGAGAGAAAAGCCGAACCGCGGGGACCTTTGTGGTTGTTTTTGGTGTTTTGCTTGGAGACCTGAGAACAGAGCCCTAGAGACTGGTCAGCGTATGATAAACAAGCTGACGTTGTTTCCTCGCATTAGAGTCCTCTGAAAATCTCACCAATACAAAGGGTGTGAAATATCCTTTTCTTTAAAACACACACACACACACATACACACACACACCCTGATTTCCCTGACCACACAAAGACACAAACACACTCCCACCCACCCAGAGGATGTCCTGACCGTTTAGGGAGTGTGGACAATGGAGATCTTGATTAAGAATACGCACCGGCAGTGGGACTAGAGAAAAGTGCTCAAGAGAGGTTGAAAAGGTATCACGTCTGAGTTCCAGCCCCCGCCTGAAGTGACTGCGAAAGTTAGCGTGTTCTCAACTTTGTCTTCTTACTACTAAGTCAGGGATCTCTCTGGGGCTTGTGAATTTTAGAACACTCAAGTGGGTATTTATCACCGATGGTACATGCATAGTTGTCCCATTTAGTATTTGCATACAAAAGTGAGTTCCATTAGTTCACTTCATTTTAAATCAACTCGTCTTGTGGAGAAAAATTAAAATAGAGCCAGCCCTCTGATGGCTGAATGTAGAGATATGTCCCCATCATGAACATGTTAAATGGGATAAAGTAGGGAAAGTGCTTAGACTGTAATAGGTGTGCTTATACACAAGTTCTTGTTGGAAACCAAGATACAGATTCTAGGATCCGGAACAGAACAAGACTGATGAAGGTAAACGAAATTAGATGTCCCTAAGCTTTACTGGGGAAAGGAAGTGGTGAGAGAAGATGGAGAGTCAAGTAAAGATTATTCCCCCTCTCATTTTTTTTTGCCAATCAATTATGAGTCAAAAGTTATATATAAATATTTTAAAGTTTTGTTTTTAATAAAGCAATCAGAAATCTGTAATAATATGTGATACTTTTGAAAACATCGGTATAAAACAAGACAGTAAACATTTAAAGCAAGTCAAATAGTTTTATAATGTTGTAGAACCTGACAAAATTCTTGATAAAATATTGAGTGAAAAAAATACATAAAACAATATATAAAGATAGTTATATGTGTATATATAAAAGACTAGATATCAACAGAATAAGTGGTTATTGCTGGATGATAAGTTTATATTTTCTTCCTACTATTATTCTGTACTTTTCAAATGTTCTACATTAAACAATAATTTGATTACAAAATATTTAAGCCATAGTTTTTGAAAAATATATAATGCACGTGGGAAAATGTTATGAGATGTTAAGGAAAAGAACTAATAAAATACAAAATCCAGAGAAGACAGAATATACTTATTACTGAAGTTCTCTCTGGGTAATTACAGATAGTTATCTTCCAAGTCGTTCTCTTATGAAATGTACACATTTTAGGAAAAAATTAACATAATGCCAAAATATACCATTGATCCAAGAATTACTCAGTCCTCTTACCTCTCCACTTTTGGGTGGAACTACTGACCAGTCTCCCATTTTTAAATTTTTGTGAATGCACACCTCCAACGTACTTCTATCCTTTTTTTTTTTTGGTCTCCTCCGATTCCACTGTTAACTCGGTGGATAATGGATATTTATCAAGGACTACTACATGTTAGAAATCATATTTGAGATTCAAATCTACAAGGACTCAGTCTACTCAGGGAATTGCATTTAAGGAGTCTTCCATGGGAGACTACTTAGGAAGCTGTGATTTAAATAACATTATAGTTAATATATTTTTAGCATGTACTATTTGCAGTCACTCTGCTAAGCATTTTACTTATATTTTTAAATCCTCACGATCTGATAACCACGTAGTTAATTTTGCCTATTTTACAGAAAACTCAGTTATATGGTAGTTAAATGAAGTGGTTAAGATTTGAACCTAAGAAGTCAGAAAGTAGGGCCACTAATGTCCATGTTTTAGGCTTAAGTGAGGGATGAATGTTGGTATTAGTCACTGAAGTAGGAAAATTTAAGAGATGGTTCCAAGCTTGAGGAACCTGTAATAAGGTGAGTTCACTTACGTATATGTTGGGTTTGTGTGACATATCCTAGAAGTAGTTGACCATGTGTCTGAAGATAAGGAATGACCAGGAATTGAGTTAGAATTTTGAGTCCTCAGTATTACTGGACATAATTTAATCTGTGGCACTGAACAACATTATCATGAAAAAAAAATGTAGATATTCTACATCACGTATCATCAAGGAAGCCCATATTAAAGTAGCAATTAGATACCACTAGACACCTATTAGAATGGTTTAAGTTCAGAACACTGACAACACCAAAAGTTAGCAACAATATCATGAAATAAATTGTTTTTGAGACTGGGTATACTCTTACAATATAATCTACTCTTTGGTATTTACCCATAGGAGCTGGAAATTTACATCCTACAAAAAACTACACAATGACATTTATGGCAACTTTGTTCATAATTGCCAAAAGCTTGGAGGCAACCAAGGTATTCTTCAGTAGTCAGTGGATGAAAGGTGGTATATCCAGACAATAGTATATTATTCAGCACTAAAAAATAAATGCACTTTTTTTTTTTTAGACTAGGTCTCGCTATTTTTGCCCGTGGAACCGCAGGCTCTCGTTGCCCGGGGTACCACAGACTCAAGTAATCCCCAGCCTCAGCTTCCCAGGTAGCTGGGATTACAGGCGTACGCCACCACACCCAGCTATTTTTTGGAACTAGGTCTCGCTACGGGCCCCAGGCGGGACTCAAACCGCGATCCCTAGCCCTAGCCGCCTCATAGGCTGAAGCTTACAGGCACGAGCCCCTGTGCCCAGCCCAGAATGCACTATTAACTCATAAAAAGACATGGAAGAAACTTTATTGTGCATTACTAAGTTAAAGTAACTAATCTTAAAAGGTTATATACAGTGAGTCCAACTACAGTAAGACATTCTGAAAGAGGCAAACAATATAGTAAAAAGATTAGTGACTGCCAGGCGCTAGTGGAGGAATAAATAGAAAATAAGATAATTTTTGAGTATAAAAATGGGATACGTAGAAGTATGAAGGTGGATGCATGTCATGCATTTGTTCAACTCCTAGGATATACAATGGCAAAAACGAGTCATAATGTAACCTGTGGTCTTTGGATGACTTGTGATGTGTCAATGTAGAGACATCAATTGTAACAAATGTACTACTCTGGTGGAGGATGTTGATAATGGGGGAGGACATATATATATGGAACCACACATGCATCTACCTTTCTGCACTTACCTCTAAATTTTGCCGTAAATTACATTAATTCTGGCATACAAATAATGAAAAGAAAATAACCTTTCTACTCAAGTCTTTCCAGTTCGTGCTACTTTGAGCTTCAGATCACTCCGTCCTAAGACTGCATTCCCATCGCTACTGTGACACATCCTTCCATAAAAGTAGGAACTATTTACACCCAAAGGTATGCTTGAATATAACCCAAGCAGGGAAAGTAAAGCTCACAGCTTGAACCAAAAGAAATCATCCCTAGTTGTGGGGGGAACAACTGGAACCTTTTTCATTCTAATCACCTTTCTTTATAGTTGGTGGCAACAAAGATAAGGCTTCAATTTCCAGCTACCTCGCTCCAAATTCTTCCCGGAAATCAGCTCATTACAAAGTCAACACCACCGACCCCCTCCCCACCACCACCAGGCGTAGAGAGAACGTTCCCCAGCGCAGACGGCCTTTTGTGACTCCGCCCCCAACTCGATAGCTCGGGAGAACGCTGACTCAGCAGTCGCCGCCGGACGTTCTGGCAGTGCGCCAATGACCTTTCTAGAGAAAGGCTGAGAGCTAAGGTTTTCCCCCAAGGCTGCGAAAATCATCTAAGAAAGCCACGCGGATAGACGACGCGTATACAAAAAACAGCTCGCAAGTACCCGATCCAATTTTCGCGGGGACCTAGGCGGAAGTTCCGGTGGCAGCATAGAGTTCTTCTAATTCCGGTTTCCGGGCCACGTTCGGGGATAGAGTGCCGTCCCTTGCCGGTCGTTTCCGAGGCCCCAGCTGGTTCTGTTTCCGGGTGCTTCAGTCATAAAGCCGAGACCTTTAAAACTGCTTCTGTCATAAAGCGGAGACATCCTTCAAGTGTCGCGTAGAGGCTCGGTCACGCCTCGTTTGGGGTCGCGCAAGGACGGGCGTGGGCGGGGGTACTTGGCAGCCGGAGCTTGTGCTCGCGTCCCGGGCCCACACTGGCCCCTTTGAGCGCTCAGAGTCAGCTGGTTTGAGCCCTTACGAGATCCCCCAGTTCTCAGCCTTCAGGATTGCAGCTTCAGGGGACGGCGCCCCATTTGTCCATTACTGCCGTCCCTAGACACTCTGCCCTTCTGTGGTGCAGCATCCGACAAGTCACCCTTTCCCCACACAGCATTTCACACCCACGTCGTCTTAACTTTGTTCTTAACTTCCTGGATTTGGGGCCCCCTCTTCTCTGTCCGGAAGGAGGTCTCTTTTTTCCTAGTTCCTGTTAAGTTTTGGGTGTCCTGGAGAAAGATTACTTTTAAGATTGAACATTTACTTGGCACCCCCAAAAATTCATGCGTACTAGAGAGTTTGTGGGCAAAGTAAAACCCAGTGCACACAAGAAACAATGGCTGAGCATGGGGCTCACATCACAACTGCTTCTGTGGTGGATGACCAGCCATCCATTTTTGAGGTGGTAGCCCAGGACAGTTTGATGACAGCAGTGAGACCTGCTCTTCAGCATGTGGTTAAGGTAAGGTGCTTAACTTTCTGAAAGGTTTTATGTATACCTGGGTAAAAACCAAACCAGTAGTTTATTTTGTAGTCTGGGTTTTGAAATAACTAATGAGCATATAATTTATCAGCTGTTGAGTACATTTTCTATGTAAAAGCCTGTAATACCCAGAACTTCAATGAGGTTAGAGTGAATCCAGAAGTTTGTAAGACCAAAGTGTCGAATTTGGAAGGGGGAAAAATGTGAACACAAATATTTACCAATTTATTTTTGTTTTAGGTTCTTGCAGAATCAAATCCTGCCCACTATGGTTTCTTTTGGAGGTGGTTTGATGAAATCTTTACCCTGCTGGATCTTCTGCTCCAGCAGCACTACCTGTCTAAAACCAGTGCCTCATTTTCTGAAAACTTTTATGGGTTGAAGCGGATTGTAATAAGGGACACAAAAAAACATCAGAGATTGGCCAGTGCTGGTCTCCCAAAAAAGCAGTTTTGGAAGTCAATTATATTTCTGGTTCTTTTTCCCTATCTGAAAGTGAAGTTGGAGAAACTGGTTTCTAGTTTGAGAGAAGAAGATGAATATTCTATCCATCCCCCTTCTTCCCGCTGGAAACAGTTTTATAGAGCCTTCTTGGCAGCCTATCCATTTGTTAACATGGCCTGGGAAGGCTGGTTTCTTGTACAACAACTTCGATATATCCTAGGAAAGGCTCAGCATCACTCACCACTGCTGCATCTAGCCGGAGTTCGACTAAGTAGACTTACAGTTCAAGATATACAAGCTCTGGCCCACAGTTCAACTGACCCTAGCATTCAGCAGCAGCCAGCAAGGAGGTAAGGCCTTAATGTTTCCTCCAAATCTCTGAGGACCTCACTGTAAATATCTTGTATCTATAATACAAGAATTGCTGACCTGATACCTTCCTCATCAAACTGTCTACATTTTTGTGCACATCTCTATGCATGGCTCTGTGCTAGGAATTTACATAATGTACATTATCTCGATCCTTTTAACACCCCAATGAAAAAAATGTATTAACCTAATTTAGCAGTTGAGTAAACTAAGCCCCAATAGCTAAGTACTTAGCCTCGGCTACATTATCTATAAGGTGGCAGAGCCGAGGTTTGAACCAGATCAGTACAGTTCTAAAGACTGGGCTCTTAACCACAGTGCAGTACTGCTTCTAGTTGGTATTCTTCTATTAAGTTAAAATCTATTTTTAAATGATATGCTGCTTTACACCCAAAGAGACTACCTAGTCAAGGCTTCACTAATCTTTCTGAATTAAGACTAGTAACTCCCACACTCCTAAAATGCTAGAGTCAGAATCATTTAAATAGATCCTTAATGCCATCTAACAGCTATTCAGTCCCCAAAATGAATCAGTGATTTTGATGAACTATAAACAGCATTTATAGTGGTCATTCTAAGTCATTTCTCTTTTTGCCTCTTGGTTCTCTTCTCCCAACAGTGTTAGTGAGAAGATAAAGTCAGCTCTGAAGAAGGCCTTGGGGGGTGTTGCCTTATCCCTCTCTACTGGCCTTTCTGTGGGAGTCTTCTTCTTGCAGTTCCTCGAGTGGTGGTACTCGTCTGAAAACCAAGAAACCATCAAATCATTGACTGCCCTGCCTATTCCACCACCACCTGTACACCTAGACTACAATTCTGATTCTCCCCTGTTACCCAAATTGAAGACTGTGTGCCCACTGTGTCGAAAAACTCGGGTGAACGATACTGTTCTTGCTACCTCTGGCTATGTGTTTTGCTACCGTTGTGTGTTTAATTATGTGAGGAGTCACCAAGCTTGTCCCATCACAGGTTATCCAACAGAAGTACAACATCTAATTAAGCTGTATTCCCCTGAAAACTGAAAAGGATTAGCATTGTGTCGCAACAAAATTACTGCAGTATAAGGCCATGGGGCTGGTTTTCAGTGTGGTCCATAGATAGCATTGTTTCATGACTTCTCAGTCTCAGTTCAGAATTATATGACCTTGAAAGAGCTATATGGGTTTCTTTAAAAGGAAAACCCATTGATCTTAACCTTTTGGGTTTACTCCCTCATCCCCAGGATTACCAGGGACATGAGGGTCAATGTAGAGGAAGTGAAAAGAATTAGTATAGAAATAATACCTATTCCTTTTCTTAAAAGAACAAGAGGTTTAGAAGCTCTCAGGAAAGAAACCCAGGTTAAACCTTGTTAAGTGGGAGGTAAAGGAGAATCAGGCATTAGCTGTAGGGAAGCATCTAAAGGTAAAGGTTTTTATCAGTATGCAAATAATGTGAAACATGGTTCTGCAGTATTTAGAAACACCTCAGAAAAACAACAGCATCTCCCATATACTGTGATCCATATTCTTAGCTAACATCTGCTATAAATTACCAACTTTTAAAGGTTCCTTTATGAACTATGAACTCTGCATATCTTTCTTGGGAAACTGGCTAAAGCAAAATAGAGGTTGATTTTTAGTTTGAAGATTTCAGTGTGAACAGTGTGAAAGCAAAGCTAACAAGCAATGAAGAGATGAAGTGAGATACTGATCTATGAATGTGCAAAAAAGAGAATCTTTTAATAAGCTCATTCTGTTTGCTGTTGAAGTTTGCTATACTGGCATGAAATACTCCGGCTATTACTAAAGTTTCTATGAAACAGTTAAGTAAATTTTAAGAATAAATGTTTTTGGCAATGAACTATTCCATGTGGTAATGTTTATATGGGAACTTAAAAATTACTTGAGGTGTTTCCATTTTTTTGTTCAGGCTACTTTTGACTTTGAATTTTTTTGTTAAAATTTTGGGTGTTTTTGCTAATCCAATATTTTGGTTAGTGGGGGGGGGGGAGAGGGTGGAGGATGTCATCTATTCCAACAACATGCATTTAGCTTTGTGAGAAATACAAATACAACAGAAACACCTAAGTTGCCAATGTGGGAAAATTCATGCCACTGAATTGGCATGAATTAGCTGGTAAAAATATATGGGGGGGAGGGGTCATTACTAGAAGATGGAAGGATTAAAATACTTTGTTGTAATTACCTTTGCTGAGAGAGTTGTTTTCTAGTATTTTAACTCATTGTAGTAATTCAAATTACACTCTCAGATAGCATAAGGGTGATAAAACTAAATTTTGAAATGGATTAGCCTATGGATTTTAAAATACTAATACATGTATGTACTATAAGAAGAGTATGATGCATTCTAGCAGTGATTCTTGTTAAATGTCAAAGCTTACCAGAACAAATATACCATTAATTAAACAAGCCCTTTTAATTTATTAAGTTAATAAGGAAATAGAACCAGATTCAGGATTGAAATGATGGAATCCTTCATGAAGATGTCAAAGCCAGATTTTTTCACCTCAACCTAAGAAGGAAAACAGAAAAGTATCAGTCATTTGAAAGAACATTCAAGAAGCACTCGTGCATAGTAAAGGCAGTATTCAATAAATTAGACCATACCAATGTGGAAAAACCACAAACAGAATCAGCTCAGAGAGAAGATTAATGGATCATACCCTGGTCAGAGCCAACAATGAATCAATGGCAATACCAGGTCAGACTATACTTCACTCATCATCGCATCACTGCATTTCACCTCCCTGTATCATCTAAGAGCAGCCCAACGTCCATTTCCCCATCCAAGAAAACGTAAGTTTATGAAAAAAGTTAAGGTTTCTTTTTAAGTAAGTTTCCATAATGGTTTCCAATAAACATTTTATCTTCCACTACAATGTGTTTAAAAAAATTCTTGCTGTGCAAAATGCAAACTTAGAAGAAGTTTTGGGGGAACAGTTTTTGCTTTTGGAAGCACAGAGGAAAGTGGAACATTTACAACTCAAAGATTTAGAAAAGATTTTGTTTTAAATTCCTTTATAAAGCAAACTCCAGCCCATCTAATAAAGAATTTTGTTAACAATTATGCCAACAAAAATACAAAGTATAGTGACAGAAATTTTACACCAGAATCTATGTGAAGAAACTAAGACCCTAAAGAGGTTATGATTTGCCAGAGGTTCACAACAAATTAGCAGAGGTAAAAAGAACTACTAAGGTCTTATTTACTAGATTTATGTTTGTACAATCAGCTAAATACAAAGTTAAGTTCACCTTTCTCCAAGCCATGAGGAGGATAAAGGAAGCAGTGGGATAATTAACTTATGATTAAGAAAGTTGATGACTTCCATTTACCCTACTGACATCTATAGATGAATGGAAAACTATTAGGTTCACATCATCACCCTCTCCAGTCTTTCACCATAGTACTGACAGTATCTAAATAACCCTGGAGAGCCCGGCACGGTGGCTCATGCCTGTAAGCTTCAGACTATGAAGCGGCTGGGGCTAGGCATCGTGGTATGAGTCCTGCTTGGGGCAAACAGTGAGACCTAGTCCCAAAAAATAGCTGGGCATGGTGAGGCGCGCCTGTAATCCCAGCTACCTGGCAAGCTGAAGATGGGGACTGCTTGAGTCCGTGGCACCCCGGGCCACGTGAGCCTGCGTTTCCATGGGCAAAAATAGAGAGACCTAGTGTCAAAATAAATAAATAAATAGATAAATAAATAACCAACCAACCAACCCTGGAGACACCACTTGCTTCCTTTAACTATCTATGAAGGTACTGACCATTCAGCAACTAAACTCTATAGAGGGAAACAAGGTGCCTGTTTTACAGTGGCTACACTTAAATCTCATCAGCCTCTACCTATGAAGTAGTTACACATTACAAATGAGGAACACAAGTTAAGAGAACTTATTTTATTGAGACTAGGTCTCGCTATTTTTGTCCGTGGAACCGCAGGCTCACGTGGCCCGGGGTACCACAGACGCAAGCAATCCCCAGCCTCAGCTTCCCAGGTAGCTGGAATTACAGGTGCATGCCACCACACCCAGCTATTTTTGGGGGCTAGGTCTCACTATGTTGCCCAGAGCGGGACTGCAACTGCAATCCCTAGCCGCTTCATAGGTTGAAGCTTACAGGCACGCGCCACAGTGCCCGGCTTGAGAACTTAATTTAAATTACTTTGTCTAAAATCATGGAAGTGGTGAGCAGAGTCAAGTTCTGAACCAAAGAATACCTGACTTTAAAGTCTGTTCCACCAAATCATACTGCTGTGTCAACGGGGCTCCAGCTCCAGTTTCTTTCCCTATCAACATACTCTCAATATCACACACATTAACCTTAGAATAGGGAGTTCTGATTACATCATTACTTAGAAGCATTCAATTGTTCCGTGTAGTATTTAAGATGTTTCAAAACTGACCTAAATTTACCTTTAACCCTAACATACTTTATTAATCCAGACTATTATTCCTTAAACCTGCTATTAGAGTGCTATCTACGCCCTTCATCTAGAAAAGCCTTCTTTCCCTCTACGGAAGCCCTTTCTGTACTTCAATACTATCTCTTCATTTGTGACCCTTCTGCATAAAGACTTTCTCCATCAATCCAACAGAAAGTATCAGTCTTTCCTCTGAATTAGGGCAGCACGGTGATTATTTTACTTTGTAAAGATACAGACATCCTAACACGGAAATCAAGGCCCCTAAAATTCCAACTCATCTTCAACCCCTGAGCAACCCTCCTGTACTCCAGTCTCTCACCCTCATGTACTCCAGTCATACGCAGAAAGCACACTCTTAATTTTCTTCTTCAGTTCCCTCTGTTCCACCAGGAGTACCTTCGACCACCTGTTTTAGTCTGGAGAATTCCTAGTTGGTCCTTAACTCCCTCAGTAACCGCCCTCTCTCTCTCACACCATTTTTCCCATCAGAGCAGGCACCACACACGCCGCCAATTAGTCACCCTTGACGTCCCTTTCTCTCCCAGCCAGCCCCATCATACTAAGTTCCTAAAGAACCTGGCGTGTATCTTACTGCAACCACTGCACTCAGATCGGTGTCTGGCATATGACTGACCCTCCCCACTAAGTCCTCTGGCATATGACTGACCCTCCCGACTGAGCGCCTACATTATAACAGCATCAACACAATTCATAAAACGACTTACCTCCCAAGTGAGGACCGACCATACCTCAAGAGTCACTAAACCCGCCTTCCCCCAGCTTCTACCTCGTGGCGTAAAGCACGGCCCCCAGCATAGGAGAAACAGTGCCTAAGCACACAGCGGACACTAAAAGATTATATAAAAAGTCCAAACCCCACCAACTTCAGGAAAACCTGAAAAGAAGTCACTCTTGCTGGAAAACACGAGTCAGGCCGGAGTCAGGTTTCAAACCAAAGAAGAGGAAGGAATCGCAGCCCGCCTTCCGAATTCCTAAAAATTCAGGCGCTGGAGTCCCAGCAAGCCAGCTCAGCCTGCTAAGGAGGCTAATAGATGCCCTCTCTCGGCCTTTCTGTTCCCTGAAACAAGCATGCCCCAAAAGGTCTAAGACCCACTCCGCGTCCCACAGCCCAGGGCGACTCTCGCAGAACAACCAATCCCGTGGCGACTTGAGGGTCACGTGGGCCTCTGTCTGGAGGCGGAGCTGGGTGAGGCGCAGCCAATAGGAGGTCAAGGCGAACGTCAGGGATGGGGCGGGCCTTATCGCGGAATCGCCTTCCAGTATTTTGATCGAGTCTTTACACCTAGTTATGCTGGTAGCTGAAGTCCTGAGCAGTTGATCCTCTTCGCCATCCCAAACGCCCAGTTCCCCGCCCTTGGCCCCCGGGACGGCTGTTAGCGCTGGTGCCTCATCACAACTGAAGGAGGGTCGTGGAGTGTGTGGGTGTATACGTGTGTGCGCGCGCGCGCGTGCGCCCTGAGCTTCCAGAAAGACAATTCCCTGACCCCACAGAATAGCGCTTGCCCAGATTCCCGCTTGGGGCCTAGGGCGATGGGGTGAACTCGTATGAATGCAATGCCTTGCGTCCCGAAAGCGCTCACTGACTGGCCCCGCCCTTGGACGATTCCTAAATAAACAAGAGATGCTCTAAGAAAGTGAAGCTAAATAGCAAAAGCCACCGGAAAAAACTTGGAGATGGTGTTTTATTGGTCCTTGAAAGCCTGGATGAAATTTAAGAATTAGGAGATTCTGAGAGAAGGAACGCCTAAATTAAATAAGAAAATGTGGGGGAATTTACCAAATTTTGGCAAATGATAGTTTTGGGATTTGATACAGAACGTTATGCTTAACAATATGTCTTCCCACATCAAAAACAAATAGCAAAATCCCTCACATACTTGGAGTACAATCCAGATTTACTGAATCAGATATTCTGGGCTTGGAGTCCAGTCATGTATGTTTTCAGTAAGTGCCCCAGGGATGATTCAGTTTCATAACGAAGTTTGAGTTCAAGTGTCAATGTTAAAGGGAGTGATCAGAGATTTGAAAGACAGGTCAGGACTTTCACAAGGATAGTAACTAACTGGCTGTGTAGTTCAGACTACTTCGGAAAGAGTGGGAAAGATTTGAAAGACTTAAGATCCTGTGGAGATTAGTGTTCAGAACTGTACGTAGTGAGTGTATATACACTCACTATATATACACTGGTGTTTTGAAATCGAAGGAAATCAGAGAGAAAGCAGGGGGAACTACTGCAAGACATTGCAACATCCAGGAGAAATTAGAAGAATCTAAATTAAGACTGACAGTGAAAATGGAGAGGTGGCATATGAAAGGCAGAATGTGATAGGTGTCAGATAGGAATCGGTAGAAACACATGAAGAGATAAAAGCATGGAGAGAATGGAGGGTTTTATCTAGCCCACTACGGACTTCTGTTGAAATTTAGCAAGAATAGGTTAAATCGTGAAAGGGAACCTGCACATACTGTTTCCTCTGCCTGACTTTTCCCTTTCTTAATCTCTCTTTCTTAATTTGGCGTATTCTTACTAGCAGGTTTCAGTTCATATTTTGTCTCTTTTGTGAAAACTTATCCTTGCAAGCATAGTTACTGTCGCTCCTCAGAACATTACAGTCACGCTGTTCAGAGTGTGACTATTTATATAACCAAAGTGGCACTATTATAGTGTTACTATATTTGTAAACACTATAAACTCTCTGTTCCTCAGTTTCCCCATCTGTAAAATGGGAATTAAAAAGAGCACCTACAGAGCCAGGCACAGTGGCACGTGCCTATAAGTGACAGCCTATAAGTGTTAGAACTAGTATTAAATACCCTAGGTGTTCGAAAGACTAGCTGATTGAATGAAAGTTAGAAGACTTACCTGGAGTCAGATAGTAACATGATAGAGTGAACACTGCACTTTGTTATTATGCTGACTATAGTCTTTAAAACATCTCTGTGAATCAATTGAGTTTGAGTTGGAGACTAATATTTAATAGTTTGTATCTTGTGCATAAAGGCAGTGCTGTGCCTAGTGAGTAACACATCTTAAATAAATTGGGGGTTCTAATCCTTAGCCAATTGTCAAGAGTATGACCAGATCACTTTTCCAAGACCTGGGAAGAAGCGCTATCCAGGCTATTGGTTTCAAGATGTTTTGTTTCAGGGACAATTGTTTTAGAGGAATCAGGGCCAAGATAATAAATTTTCCCTGGTCTGATAGATCTCCATATTCAGGGAACTAAACTTACTAGGGAGCTTTGAAGAAGAAAGAGAAATTCTCTGCTTATCTCCTGGTTTGGTTCCTCAACCTATGTTGAAGAAGGGTAAGACTGAGACAAAAATCCATTTCCAGAGTGGGAGGCAAATAATGTTTTTCCTGTTGATGGGGAAAGAAGAGGAGGTACTTAGATTTCTGACACTGAAGATTCCAAAACAATCCAAAATATCAAATTTCAAAGGCAATGGAAAGATTAGGAAGATTTGTAGTAGACAGACCTGCTTTTCCCAGATCTTCCATTTAAAGTCAGGTAATCTCAGTATTCCATATAGTATGTAAAGCTCCCAACTTGGTCCCAGCACATATCTAGTAAAAGATCGTCATTTTTAATGTTTCTAAGAGTAAATAATATCCAGAGGGATTTCAGTGTGAGCCTGAGACTGAGAGTTAAGGTAAATGATGAAACTAAAACTAAGCGTTCTCTCTCCCTCTCCCAACATGGCGGCCTCAGCAAAAAAGAAGAATAAGAAGGGGAAGACTATCTCCCTAACAGACTTTCTGGCAGAGGATGGAGGGACTGGAGGAGGAAGTACCTATGTCCCCAAACTAGTCAGCTGGGCTGATGAAACAGATGACCTAGAAGGAGATGTTTCGACGACCTGGCACAGTAATGATGATGATATGTATAGGGCACCTCCAATTGACCACTCCATCCTGCCCACTGCTCCACGGGCTGCTCGGGAACCCAATATCGACCGGAGCCGTCTTCCCAAATCGCCACCTTACACAGCTTTTCTAGGGAACCTACCCTATGATGTGACAGAAGACTCCATTAAGGAATTCTTTAGAGGATTAAATATCAGTGCAGTTCGTTTACCACGTGAACCCACCAATCCAGATAGATTG
>PVHY01019520.1:0-27248 GCA_004024945.1 Uropsilus gracilis | reverse complement strand
CTCAGCATCTCCATGATGGTTTATTATCAGCAATTGTATGTGGTTCATTGTAATACAGATTCTGAGAGGGTTGCAGTCTCTGTGTTCTGGCCCTTGCATGTGTCTCATAAATAAATCCAAGATTTGAGGCCAACAATGTTACTTAGTTGTGGAAAAATAGGAATATTTGAAATGCTTCATACTCTGCATCAAAGTATTTTTATCCTACTTCCAGTGTGAAAAAACTACCTTGCTACAGCAGGGGCAAAATGTATGCTTTAATGTTCATAATTATAATTGTTTTCCTTAACTGACTTGTAATAAGTTGAGGAATTTTCATGAGAGAAAATATTTTATCCTGTAAGGAATGTTTTTCATAGTTTCCAAATTCATAAACAGATCTTAATAATATTCACTACTCAGAAAAATATCTGTCCAGAAACTTACTTGTAGATAATTTAATCTCATACATATTTGTAATATGAAATATCTCACAAATATTCAAAAAACACTTGCATTTGTAGTAATAACTAGGTTCTTTTAAATCTGTTTTAAGCAGATTTAGGAATACAACCCAACTACAGCAGGTGAAATAATGTCTAGTTTCATGAAGAGTATAGATTAAACCAATTATTGTTGACTTGACTTCAAACCAACCTTTTGATGAAGAGAGATATGTTGACAAAGTTTTAATATGCTTAAATAAAAATAAACTTCAAATAGAATCTTAATTACTAAAGTAACTGAACTGGAAAAAAAATGTTAGATGAAACAGTAGTTAATTTTTCAGGAAGTGGAATGGAATAAATTTACATTCACCAACTGGACAGGAAAAACAATAGCACCAAATGGATGAAGCCTTCTTAGTTTTAACATATTTCTTTCTGTGCATGTAGATAGATCTCCTGGAAGGAGAATTTAATACAGATGCACTTGAGGCTTTAATTCATTAGCAATGCAAGAAGGAATAATAAATTCTTCAAATAAGCAGTGCTTTTCATATCTGCTCACTAATGTAATTTTAATTAACTCTAGGACCAATTGTAAGATTTTGCATAAAATGTTGCAAGAATAACTTTTAAAATGAAAATTAAAACTCAGTTTTTCCATCTTTTTTTAGAAAGAATTTCTTCTTTTCCATTTTTATCATAATAAATTTAAAAACTACAGAAGTATGTAGGTTTTGAAAGCCAAA
Organism: Uropsilus gracilis; assembly: GCA_004024945.1. NCBI lineage: Eukaryota > Metazoa > Chordata > Mammalia > Eulipotyphla > Talpidae > Uropsilus > Uropsilus gracilis. The sequence continues at coordinate 26,074 of PVHY01019520.1, read as the reverse complement.
TTTTTTTCGTTTTTATATTTCATGTATATCACATTTTGAAAATATAAAGTTATCTAGCATTTAATTTACATAAATTGTTATCCAGAAAAGGGCTTTTTTCCTACTTTATGTGTTCTAAATGCTTTAACGGTCTTTTTATATGCTGTTCAGTGGAATATTCCAAATGTTTAGGAAGCAGATATTAGCTTAAAGAGATTTTCAATAAGATATCTTTTATTTTTCTGTTGAAATCAGGAAGTAACAAATGATACTGCTTGTACTGGTTTTTCACCTTACTTTCCTGGAATTATTTTATGTGGTTAAGCTGTGGTCCCTATTCTTATGTGCAGCCCATTCCATCCTGTTCCTGATTTAAGAAGCAAAGTATCTTTGATCACTGCTTACCTGGGAATCAGCTACCTTCTGTTTTGCACTGAGATGACTGGCAGTATTGGCCTGCAGGGGCAGAGAGGATGTCTCCTCCCCCTCTGGCTTCCTTTCCAATGGTAGGATGGTAAAGCAGTCAAATTAACATTACACAGATTATTAGGACACAAAACTAAATGCAAAAGTATACCTATGGAGAATCAACATCAATGTAAATTCTAAAGTCAATTGGGACAAAATGAGGAGATTTATTATATATATATATATATATAATTTTTTTTTCATATAAATATCCTGACCCAAGGAATATGGCATGGGCCTTCAAGCTAAGAGAAAGACTCAGATGACAAGGAAATTGTTCTCATATGCTGAAGATAGACAATCTGTAATCAGATGTTTGCTTTGCCATGTAGATAGGTTTTTCTCATAAAAAGGCCATTTCTAGAGATTACCCTACATCTGGATAATAATCAGAAAACTGGTACTAACCAATTTTCACTGTTACATAGTTAAGGGAGTGGTAAAAGCCTCTCACCAGCCTGCTAGGCCTTAATTAACCTCAGTGACAGTGGCACATCTTACAGAAGTCTGTACTGAACACGTTGTGAACCTCAGTGACACCTTTTCCCTTTTGTGTGAGATACAGGGATGGATTCCTTATCTCTTATTGGAGATATATTATAAAGAACCAAGCATGTTACATCTTGTGATGTTGCTCAGGACCCGAGGACTTTGCCAAATGCTCTTCTTATTTCTTTCTTGCTAACTTTCTTTTTTCTAGCTTTTTCTAGGCTATCCAAGTACTGTGAGTGCGGTCTTTAGATTGGTTTCTGAGGAACTTTGGGACTTTGCAAAGAATATTAAAAGAAATATTCTCTAGATTTTCAGTTTTAGTATGTATGTTTTCTAAAACATATCTGCTGAGAATCAGCCTGCTACACAAGTGTGTTATCTTTTGCCTTTCATACTTTATAATAGTTTCACCAGCCTTCTAAGAACCATAGTCACACTCCTTACCCAAATCCTATTATGGCGCACTTTTACAGGATGGTAAAAGTTCTAGGTTGCTAAGGAAAAGCAATTTGGGTGCTGATTGAATATTGTGTTTTGAATTCAGGGATGCTGTAGTGTGTAGTAAGGGCAGAGATGTCACTTCTTTTGGCTTTCAGGCTAGAAGAAGAATATTTTATTTTTGAGAGGGTGTTTTGAGAACAAGGGTTTCCATTTACAGTTAAGTGATTCTTTTCAGCTATTTCCCCAAAATCATGCTCAAGTCATATTATGAGTTAAAAATCAAGAGCCAAATAATTATAAATTAGATGTTGATTCTTGTACATGTAATGAATGTATTTGGATATCTCATTTTTTAAGATAATGGATGAAAACTGTAAATGAACATTTCGTATGATTTCTTTTAGATTAGAGTTCATCATTTACCAATGTAGCTATTTTCACAAATCATCTCATAAAACATTTATTCTAGTTTCAGTCCGTCTAATCTTTTTCATCTATGAAATACTTAATATTTTCTTCCTATTAGCAAAATATACAGCTGTATGCTAATTTTGGGACTAAGTGATTTTAGTAGGACATATGTCTCAAAATATACAGGAAATTTTGATTCCAGATTTGTTATATTTTATGCATATATCTTAATTATATATGAAAACTGAATAATAGAGTTTAATTCATGCATATGCACATTTACCAAAGGAATATTATATCCAATATCTTATTCCTCACTTCTTAAATAACTTGTAATTTACTTACAGCAAATTTATCAATTGAGAAACAGAATGGGATTTTATCATGCTTTCAGCTTATTAGAACATGAATAAATTAAATTATATAAGTAAAAAAATTAGTCTTAATGATTGCTTTTAGTAATTTCTGTTAAAAGATCTCATTCCTGATTTATTTTGCAATAGTTTTTATATTGTTGGAATATATATTCCCTCTTATTGGAAGTGAAAACTTGAAGTATGAATTGTTTTTCTGATCTGGTTGATTGATTTGATAATGAATTGGTTTTGCTAATTAAGTTTTATGGTGAATATAATGCAATAATTAAATGAGTCAACTTGGAGCTCCAAGATAATAAAAATCATACTGGTAAAATGATGGTTGTATTAACAGAAGTGTACTAAAGGAAGTCCATAAGTGAAAGGGTGACAGTTGTAAGCTTAATCTCTGAGTCTTAGAAAAAGCTTTATGTTCTTCCAAGAAACTGAAAATGTCAGCCCATTGTGAATTGGTTTCTAACTTTTTGTTTTCAATACAATAGAATGGCTACCTGCCAAGTTGTGAATTGATATATCACTAAAATAATATTTGATGATAGAAATTATTGCATAATTTTTAGTATAAAGTTCAGTTGAATTAAAAAAATGGACAAACACTGTTTAAGGAAAGTTCTCTTTATTCTTACCTACTTATTTTTCTGATCAATTACTCATTACTAATATCTATGAAATAAAAATAATAATGAATTTGATGCTGAACACTTTTTTTTAGCATTAAGTAATTTTCATTCATAGATATATAAACGAATTTGAAGTAAATTACCTTTATTCATATCATTAGGAGATGCATTTAGTTTTTTAACTTTAGTAATCAGTTAGATTTATGATTTATTTAGGTTGTTTGAAGCAGTTTTCCATGGGGGGGAAAACTTTTAGAGGTTTTATGTGGGGAAAAAAAAAACTACATACAAATGTTTGTACTAAAGGTATACAAAAAGATTTCCACCATAAAAGAATTTTTACTTCTAGTAAAATTATGGTATAAAAATGTAAGATGTTATGATGAGGTTCAAGGAGATAAAGGAATTATAAAAATTATTGCTTATTTTTAAAATAGATAAATGCAGTGCATTTAGATTCTACTGGGTAGTTTTTCAAAAGTTGATGTGAATATTTTATTTAAAAAAGTCAAGATTTATAGCATGTTTGAAATTACATGTATAATTTAAACTTTTTATGGTAAGGAAGTAGAATCTCGTAGATGTTCAGATAGACCTCCCTAACTTGTCCAGAGTAGACCTCCAACCTGTGTAACTCCAGCAAGTGGATTATTTTTAGCTTAGGTTAATCAAGGCTCTACAAGCTACAGAGAAACTATTGATACTCCCTTACAACCTAGAAAAACGAAACTCGAGGTTATTACCCAGATGTGATGTTATCTCCAGAAAATCTTCCTACTGGAGGGGACTATCTATATGGCAGAACAAACATCTACAGAGCACCTGGTCTTTGTCACAGACTCCCTCTTCTTTCTCCTTGAAGCTTCAGACTTCTATCCCATTTCTCAGCACAGGATACATACCCTCATGTTCTAATTACTTTAGAGTTTATATACACCTAATTCTCCATACTAAATATCATTAATTTTGTTGTTTTTTCCTAGTAATCTAATCTGATTGCTCAACCTATCCAAGAAAAACCCAGAGCAAGAGTGCAAGATTCCTCCTCATCCTTATGATGAAAATGTTGAAGTGTAAAATGTGAAAATGAATATTTAGCATAAAATTCTTTTGAGTAATTAAGATTTGTCAGAAGCATCTCTGCCTCAGGATTATGCTCTGTTGGTAATAACATTTAAAGTCTGTTTACGCCCACCTCACTGGAACCATTCTCTCCAGCTAATGACCATAACTCTTTTCTTCCAAGAAGAAACTATACAAAGAATTCAGGAATTTCCCCACATTAAGGATTGAACGCTTGATTTAACATGTAAAGAGTTTCAGCTTACCCTCACTCTATTGCTGAAGTCTCTTCTGCCCAACTCACTGGCCACATATAGCTCTTTGTTCCAGCAAAGTATATTGGAAAAGAACAGGCCCTTCATACTATGGTCCCTTTGTACATTGTGCTCCTTGAGTCTGCAGTCATCTTCTGACATTCAAAGGAAAAAGAAAAGTCAGAATAAGTAAGGAGATTGATTTTACTCAAAGTATTCCAATAGGCATAGCACTCCAGAGATAAAGACTAGATGTCTTAGCAGGGTGATTTTACTAGAGATTTTATATAAAAAGCTAGGTAAATTTGAGGTGGACTGAATTGGGATTGATTTTTGTAATTAGTGGGATTTTCAGTCAGATGAATAAGAAATGTTTATCTCTGTCTCAAGATAGTTTTGGGGGACAAACAGTTAAGCTGACCATTTATAAGACAAAAAATGAGCATTTTCAGGATTGATATTGAGTCCTACCAAGTAGGAATAGAGAAGTCTTGAAACAGAGAGACTGGAGAGATAATAAAAGCAAATTCCAAAGGAGATTAATTGGTTCAGCTCTGGATGAAGGGCGGCAAATTTGAAACAGAACTAATCCAAAATTTTTAGCATTAGGTGAAGGACCTAATGAGATATATCCAGACAAGATAGTTCCAAGAGCTAAAAAACAAGAGGTTAGCTTCAGCACAGTGGCATCAGCTGATGACAAGGAGACTGATGAGCTGTGAGATAATTATGAAAGAAACTGTATATTCCCTGAGGTATGCCTTCATTTTCGCTTCCTTGTCCCTCCCTAGTTCTCTGGACCCAGCAATCCCACTTTTTTTTTTTTGCTTCTCCCCTTTTCTTATGATCATTTTCTTCATATCTGTTCTTTTAAATAAATTTGCCTCTTTCCGCTTGTTTGCCTGAGTCTCTCACATTCCTGATGGAGCTTTAACAGGCATCAGCCCAGTAAAATCATGGTAACAGTATCTGGCCCTGTCTTAGGTTAATAAGAGAACCCTGGGAATCTGGAGAGATGAGTTCATCTAAGTTGTATCTGAAAGGTCGTGCTTAACAGCAAGTCCTGGAACTAGGAGAAACAAATGTTTTTGAAAACAAAAGTTTGGGAAGATTAATAATCTATTTTCTAAGATCACTGGGGTTAGATAAAATCAACACTGTCACTACTTTTGTCTAGTAAACCCCTTTGTCAAGTCTTTCAGTCTGAGTTACTTACTTTGCCAAGCTGTCACAGTCAGTCTTGCCAGGAGTAAACTCAGACAGATTTACTGGATATGTAGTAGGAATCTACCCTGAATCAACACCTGCTGGCAGCAGGTGAGGTAAGCAGGTTTGGTTATAGCAGCATTCAGAAAACCAAATCTGGCCACAACTACTTGTGTATGGCATCAAGCTAAATAAGAATAGTTTTGAATTTTAAATGATTTCATTTAAAAAGATTGAAAAGAGGAAAAAAGAATAATATCTGGCAGAGACTGAACGTACGTGGTCTGCAAAACCTCAAGCATTTACTATCTAGTCCTTTTAAAAAAGGTTTGCTTATACCTGGGCTAGAAAGGTAAGGTAAGCTGTGGGTGCAGTCATAGCATTATTGGGGGGAGGGGGAGGGGAGGTTTTTTACTAAAAATCCTTTTGCCAGCTTTTTTATAGATCAGAGAAAAACCTTTAACTCTTTATCTGCTACAAACTGGGCAAAAGTCCTTATCAAACCTTAAGCATCCCCACTCTTGTTACCTTTGTCATTCAGATACTTGTTGCTTGCCTGTCTGCCCAAAGGCCTCTCCCAAACTGAAGAAAAAAAAAAAACAAAACCAACTTTAAACTGGATTCTTTGCCACCCATAGCTCTTGCTGTAATTTCAAAGCCAGACCAAACTCTTGAAGTGATCAGACTATTTATTACTAAATAAGCAAGAAAATGATTGCCTAAATATTTACTACAAGATAAGCATGTAAATCCCCCCTCCTCCCAGTTACCCCATTACATGTGCTGATATCAGGTGAGAAAACAGGTCAAACAACCAAACTTACAAAGGGGAGCCACACACCGGGTTCTTCCCAGCCTGCACATGGAGTAGCAAGACCACATAAACTTTAAAAGAGAGGCAAAATAAAAAAAAAATATTAGTTATTGAAAGATAATTAGACAAGAGTCACTGAGGGTTACAAGGGAACCCCTTTGGTAATCTTACTACACAGTCCAGTCTCTAGCGCACATGCCTGAAACAACCATGTGCGGCCACAAAATGGTGGCTGCTCCACCTTAAGCTGGATGAAGGGGTTAGGATGGCACTGCCACTCTTTCTTCAAAGATACAGCTTCACTTATCCCAAGCCAGAAAATGCCAAGATGGCATCATCACAAGATGGAGTCATCCATCCTTTTCCAAAAGACACAGCTCTGGAATTCTTTCAGCTCCAACTTCAAAGTGACCCGGCACCAGCAAAACTCACTTGATAACAGCAACACAGCAAGCACTTCAGATGTCTCACATTGAAAACAGCAACACAGCAAACTCTCTTCAGTTCTCCAGAAGACCTCCAAGATTTTGTAGTTTCAAAATTAAACCAAATTTTCAAGTACCACTTTCCATGACAGCTCACACAGTTCACAAGTTTCTCCAATATACTTCCCTGGGCTCCTCACTGGCCAGGGTTGGGGATGGAAGCCCACAGCTTGGCTTCCTTTCCTTCCTGCTGCCCCACATGGCAGCTGCAGCTCTGAGGCCTTCAGCCTTTCTGCTGCTTCTCTCTGCACCTTCCTTCTCAGTTCTGTTCTCTCCTCTCTTCTGTCTCTTTCCATGTCCTTTTCTCTGTCCCCATCTTAATTCTTTAATCCTTTCTTCTCACTAGGAGGCTTAACTTCCCTTCTCCAAGTCTACACCCCCCAATGAATAATAACTGCTATTTTAAAGCAGCATTACCAGTACTGGGAGCCACAGCCCCCTAACAGTTCTACAAAGTAAACATGAAAAACCAAGTCACCCCACTACAATGTCCAAAACTGTACTTTAGTCCCTGGTCCTGTCACCACATGTCCAATTAGTCTGAGTTTGATAGAGGGTGCTACCCCTCCATTATCTTCTGTTTATGATTGCAAATTTCAAGGACAGGTATGCTAAAATGTGAGAATGACCTTAATTAGAATTTCCCTTCAGGAAGATGCAGGAGGGAGAAAGAAGTGAAATGGTCCAGGTGTGGCTCCTGGAAGGCAGGAAATCAAGATACATAAAGGGTCTAGAAACAAAGAGAGAGATTCCAATATAGAGATCCGATAGAGAGAGATTCAATGGAGGAGAGATTTAAATTGGCCACTTTGTAAGGTAAAGATGTGAGCCATGGTCATGTGGCCAAAGGCCTGGGGGCCTGCAACCTTTGGCTGGCCCAGGCTGGCAGCATGTGTGCTAAATGCAGTTAGAGAGTTTGCAGGTTTGAACTCTGTGTTGGAGTTTGTTTTGCTGAGTTTGACCTGTGTCTGGAAGAGGCCATGCAAAAGTTAGGTCTGAAAAGAAAGTGAACTTTGCTGGGTCCGGTATCATGAAGTTTCTTCAACGATAAGGAGAAGACGACAAAGAGAAGATGGCATGGAGGAGCTGACGCACACCAAAGGGACATGTCTTCAAGCATCTGGAGATGAACTCTGACTGGCTAATTTTGGTGACATGATCAGGACTGAGAGATTGAGGATTTCTGGGCAATCTGGGGAAAAGACTTTGGACAATGCTAAGAAAGGTTTTAGACAATGTTGAAGTGATCGGAGTTTTCCTTAGATGTTTCTTTTATAATCATTAGGATAATTAGGAAATCATTTTGTTAGAAATAAATTAGTCTACACGGATAGTCTTGCATTGGTTTGGTATTTTGGTTGAGAAGGTTGGGGATGGTGGAAAGAACCCACGAGTTTAAAAGAGAGTAAATTGAGGTAAACTAGTGTAAAGTTTAAACTGTGCTTCTAAGGTTTTTCTTCTGTAGTTTTTGGAGCTGGGAGCAGAGAGCAGCTGGCTGGCTTTTGCATATTGATGGTAAAGGTGATCAGTGAAAATGCTAATGAACCCTTTGTGGCCTGCTTAGTAGAGAGAAGCAGGCAGAGGTGTTCAAGGTTAAGGTAAAGGTTAAAGGTAAATGTACTGCTTGTAGCCTGCTTTGTAGGGGGAAGCAGGCAAAGGTGTGTGTTCCAAGTTAAAGATAGAAAGTCTTCTTTATACCCGGTTTCAAGTTCAACAGCACGTGTTGCAAAAGCAGGACATTTTCTCTTTTCCAACTTTGGTGTCCCGGCTTCTTTCAGACATGAGATCCAAGACGTGGTATGTTCTTCATTTGGCGTACTCTCAACTTAAGGCAGTAGAAAATCCCCAAGATACAGGAACCAACAAAATCCATTTTCTCAGCCTTTTTCACAGTTCTCCAAAAACATCTGAATCAAACTAGATAAGACAAACTCCAAAATGAAGTTCAAATCTCCAAACTCTTTAGACACTTTCAGCACACACACTCAGCTTATGCATGCTAAGGTCATGAGTTCACCAGGCTGTGCTGAAGGCTGAAGGATGCAGGTGACCTTGGGCCTTATCACCAGGCCTCCATTCTCCTCCAAAAATGGCTGAATCCCTTCTTTTTCCTCTAAGCCCTTTTTATAGCTTTCCTTCTTGCTTTCTTGGAGAGAGTCTTGTCAATCATCTCACATCACAAAAGCCTTGTTTTCCTTCCTCCTCCCTTTCCATCCTTCTGAAACAAAATTGAATTCTAATCTTAAAATTTACAATTCTAAAAAAACAGGGAAGCAGCTATTTTTTCCTAGTGATTATCAATGCATAGCATGAGCTAGACAGATACCCTCCAACAACAGCAGTGTTAGCTTGTGACTGAAGAGTACCCAGGGCCACTCCCCTGAACCCTCACCCGTGCAACTTGCAAGGTCTAAAGAGTTCTGGCCATCTATGTGCACAAAAGCAAAACAGCTGCTGTTGTTATCCTCCTCATGTGATTCTAATTCACATCTCTCTTTCAAGTGTACAAGTTTCTCCTCTGCATGTTTCCTTTCACATCTCCTTTGCTGCAGCATCAAGTGATGAGTCAGGTTGTAGGGACAAGAACTGTTCTTCTCTCTGCATCAATCTACCTTCCATGTTATATATCTTCCCCTGGCTGCACAGCTCTGCTACCATTCAGTGGGGCTGTGAACCTGGTTACCCCCCCCCCCCTTTATGGAGATGTCTCTATAACAAGAAGATGCAGCTGATCTTACAGGGATCTTAGAGGAGGGGGTGAGTGCAAAGTTATCCTGAATTAGTATGAGAGGCCTGGACCTTAAAGCTACAATCAGAGTGCAAATCTGTAATCTGTTGCACATATGTATATGTGTGTGTGTGTATGTGTGTGTGTGTGTGTGTGTGTGAGAGAGAGAGAGAGAGAGAGAGAGAGAGAGAGAGAGAGAGACAGAGAGAGAGAGAGAGAGAAAACATCCACTATATAAACCTTCCTTCATTTCCCTATGGGAATGTGTGTCACTTCTGGTCTCTCTCTATGCATAGTTGATAACTCTACCTATTATGGAATTAGATTTTAACAAGTCAATATCTCTTACTCAGAAACCAACTCAGCAACAGTAATAAGGGTCCATTTCTTATTATATTTCTAGGGGCTAACATAAGGTTTGGCATAAGGAATGCCTCAAAAATAAATAAATAAATAAATAAATAAATAAATAAATAAATAAATAAATAAATAAATAAATAAAAAGGAGTGCCTCAATAAAGGTAATATTTTTGAATGAATATATATTCCTTCTGCAAAACAGAAATAGAAAATAAGCTATCTAGGAGTTCAGAGATTAATTTCATTAAAAATGATGTTTAAAATTTCTATTTCTTAAAAATTGGATATTGGTTTATTTTTATGAAGTGGATCTGAATAGATTAATGAGATTTATAGAGAAGAATATCTAATTTCAGCCACATTATTGGGAGAAATTCTCCCTCAGGTTGCTTCAGCAGCCCTTTCAGTGTTCCCAGAACTTCCTGGCATATGGCGGGAATATCTTAGGAGTCACTGCCAGACTTTCTTTTGCCTGATTTTTCTCTATCTTCAAAACAAAATATCCATCATCTCCTCTCATTTTGGAAGAAATCATCTTAATTCACTCCCTTTTGGTCTGAATCAGAAAGATTATTCAGAAAGGGATTTAAAATTCCCAAACTGTTCTTTCCACAAAAGGAATATTACATTTTTATTCTAGGCTTTGGAAAAAGTTATGTTGGCATCATTTTGTTAGGGAGACTGTGGTGAAATTGGGGCTCTATGGCCCCAAGTACTGGTGGTGCTGCATTAAAATAACAGCTATCTGTTCATTGGATGGGTGCAGACTTAGAAAAGGGAATCTAAGCCTTCTCCTGATAGAATTAATATCAGGTGATTAAGGAGAAGACTGGGACAAAACACATGGAGAAGAGACAGAAGAGAGCAGAGAGAGCAGAGGGGAAGCAGGAGCTGCCAGTTTCCAGGTGCAGAAGCAGTCAAGGCCAGGCCCTAGCCTGGACCACTTGGAGCCTGATGAAGCATGTTGGAGAGGCTTATAACTTGTATAGGATGACTTGGAAATTTAGTACTTGAGAACTTGGTTTAACTTTGAAATTACAAAGCTTGGAAATTGTTTGGAGACCCGAAGAGGCTTGACATGCTGCTGTTTTCATCATGAGATGTCTGAAGCGGTTGCTCCTGTTGTTTTGAAAGGATTGATAACACCATCTTTTTCTGGCTTGAGGTAAATGGCTGTGTCTTTGGAAGAAGGAACGACTGTGCCATAGTCATCTTGGCTTCTTCTGGTTTGGAGTAAATAGAGCTGTGTCCTTGAAGCAGGAGCAATGATGCCATCTTGGCTTCTTCATGTGATATGAAGGTGTGTTGGCTGCCATTTTGTGGATGCACAGCAGCCATGTGTGCAACACACTGCAGCAGCCATCTGCTCTTTGGACTAGAGAATGGACTGGTGGGTAAGATTGCCAAAGGGGTTCCTTGTAATTTCCAGTGACTTTTGTTTGTTTTGTCCTTTTAATAATTAAATCTGCTTTTGCCCCTTTTAAAGACTTATGTGAACTTGTTACTATGTGTATGAACTGGGAACAACCTGCTATGTGGTTGGCTTTAAAAGGCTAGCTGTCCCCCTTTGTAAGTTTGGTTAAGCACCACATTTTGCATGTTTTCCTAACCGATATCAATTTGGAGTTTCTCTGCAGTTTTATATATATAACCACACCACATCCATTGTAAACACTTTTTGGTTTCAGAGCATAAGAATTATCTTTTAATAATATACTTAAAATGTTATTCTATAAATTATGAGTCTGTTATGGGACTGCCCATGATACATTTTAGTGCTATAATATTAACTATAGAAATGTATTATATTCTCTAAAATCACATATTTTGTGGTTGACATAAATTAGTTGTCAAAAATCAAGTCTTGATGCAAATTTTCTTCCCTATCAGGACACTGGAATAGACAAGATGTAGATGAACAAAATTGAAAATCAGAGTAAGGGAAACCAGAGAAACAGGTCATTTATGTACTCCGCAAAGTAGTTTTAACAGAGAAAACTGTTACAACCCTGTGTGTTACTTGTAAAACCACACTATATCTTTGTAGTCAAACTCTCATAACTGACTTGGTAATAGGTCATTAACTTTCCAATTTGTCATTTAGAATGATTTCAGTGTAAAGAAATTTTCTGGTATCTCTGATTTCTTCTAGTCTGGCAAAAATCAAACATGTATCAGACAGATTGATATATTAACTAAACAGCGTTGCTGAGACATGGAAGGTAGAGGGTAGTGAGGAAGAAAATAGGTCAGTGAGGGTGCTCACTAGGAAGGCACAGTAAACAAAGGTATGTAGATATAAATGTTGCCTTCTATACTGAAAAGAGTTAAAGAGACAAAGTCTTCTTGGAGAGATCCTTACTAAGAGAAGTTTCCAAATAGATATCTTTTTTAAAAGCAACTGTTGTTGGGGGATGGGGGGGGGCAGGCTTTTTACTAAAAAAAAATCCTTCTTACCAGCTTTACCTAAACCAGAAAAAGAACCTTTACCTTTTGTCACTGGCCATCAATGATGTGATCGAACAGTCCCTAGGGGGAGGGCAAGGATTATAGTTGAGTCAAAAAGACTTCAGCAGAAGGGCTCACAGCCCCTCTCTGAACTGTGGCCCTTAGTTTATTTAGAACCAGAGTTTTATATCCAACATGAAACAAGCAGTAAAAAAAAAAGAAGTTTTGATCCAGGGTCACATGGTTACAAGCATATCTTTACCAACAAGTACAATCTAAACTTCTCAAATGTGGCCAAATGTGATCTCCAGGAAGTATTTTACAAAGATTGCTCTGTAGACAATCTAGGACTCTGCTTTTCCCTCTGTACCCACTAGGCAAACATTCAATAGCTTATCAGAGCAGGTCAAAAATGAAGTAATGAGAACACAGCTCTCTACAACCTTTTCATCTGATGCAAAATGGACAAAAGCCTTTATTAATCCTTAAACTTTCACATATAAGCTACCATTGTCATTTAGATATCTGTTTGCCCCAGGGTTCTTTCCATCCCAAACTAAAAGAAAAAAAACAAACAAACTTTTTATTCCTAGACTTATTTCCTGCCCCCTTCAGGGTTCTACACACCTGCAACCTTGCTATATAATTCCAAAGCTAGACCAAACTCCTAAAGTGATTAAATTATTTATCATTAAGTAAGCAAATCAGGAAATGATTACCCAAATATACACTACAAAACAAGCATGTGAAAACCTGGTTACCCCATTACATGTACTACAAAATAAATATGAGAACCCAGTTACCCCACCATGTGTCCAAAACTGTCCTTTCAGTTCCTGGTCACCTCCACATGTCCAATCAATCTGAGTTCACTCACATATTCCAAAAGCAGGACAATCCTTGTTTCCTCCTTTGGTGTCTATTTTGACTTCCTCCAAACATGTGGTCCAGGACGTGATATTCTTCTTCTTTTTTCACCATTCATTTCAACTTTAGGTGGTAAAAAAAAGCTCCAACATCCAGAAACCAACATCAGGTCCATTTTCTCAAGATGTGTTCACAGCCTCTCCAAAGACAACTAAATCAAACTAGATAAAACAAGCTTCAAAACAAAGTTCAACTCTCCAAATTCTTTAGCTTCCTTTTGATACCCTACCCTCCTGGGTTCCATTAACATAGTTGATACACACATTTGACAAAGAGCTACTCTCTTTTTGCTATAGACTTGCAAATTTCAAAGAGAGCTGGCTGATACTTTAATTAGCATACCTGCCTGACAGGACTTCTCCCCCAGGAATCCTCTTGTCTGGAAGACTTGGCAAGAAAGGTGTAAATAGAAATTGAGGACAAAGGAAGAGATCAGCCATTTGGATTCAGCCATTTTGGGAGGAAAGATGGAGACCAGAACATGAGGGCCAAGGGGCCTGAGGCCTGTGACCTTTGGCCTGGGCTCATAAACTCATGGCATAAGCTGAATGTGCCTCTGAAAGCTAAAGAGGTTGGAGGTTTGAACTCTATATTGGAGTTTGTCTTACTGAGTTTGACTCAAATGTATTTTGGAGAGGCCATGTGAGTGAGGCCTGAGAAGAAAATAAGTTTTGCTGGTTCCTGTACTTGGAGTTTTTTCTACTACCTGGAGGAGGACAGCAAGAAGAGAACACATTACATTTTTGATTACATGCTTGGAAAAGTTGGAGCACGTCAAAGAAGAAAGGATGTTCTGTGTGAGACCTGTTAACGAATTCTGCAGGATGGGACAAGTGATGAGGTCAACATGACTTAGAGACTGAGGGTTTTGGACAATGTTTGGGGTAATCAGGGTTTTTCTTATATGTTTCTTTCTGTAGTAAATAATTACTTTAGTAATAAATTAGTGTGCAGTCTATGAGTTTTGTTCTTGCTTGCAATTTTAGTGAAATGGCTTCGGGTGGCAAAGGACCTAAAGAAGTTTAAACTACAAGTAAGAGTTTTTTTCCTCTCGTCTGGAGAGAGAAAGAGAGGCAAGGAAAGCTGCTGGCAAGCAGCAGAAAATTTTGAATAACAAAAGATAAGGAGTCTGTGAAAGACTCAAGGTGTTATAGCTTTGAGTCTGCTTCTATAGGAAGGAGCTAGAAGAATAGGATTTTTGAGTTATAGGTAATAGTTAAAAAGCCTCTCTCTCAACCTGATTTCACTTTAGCACACAATATCAGCTTATGCATGCTAAGGCTCATGATTTCACAGGACTGGACCTAAGCCCACAGGCCCTATCCCACCTCAGTCTTCACAGCCTGGCCCTCATACTCTTCCAAAAATAGCAGATACTTTTTTTCTCATCTTTCTCTTTCTCTTCTTGTTTTCTCTCCCTTTTGGGAGCAGAGCCTTATCAATCATCGCATATCACAATTGTCTTGTTTTTCTTTTCACCTCCCCTTCTAGCCTTTTGAAAGAAAACTATGAATTCTAATAAAGGGTCAACCTATGCTTTGTTCACCTGAAACAAGAAAGTCAGAAAGTCAAATCTCCATACTGCCAAGTCCTTCTTGAAATTTACAGTTCTAAAGCAAAGGAAAGTATCTCATGTTTACTAACTACATAATGTTACTATCAATGCTTAACATCAGCTTTGTTAATGGCAGAAACCCTCCAACACAACCAGCCTTTGTAGCCCACCCCATAAAATCAACATTTATCAAAAAGACATATTTTACGGTGGTAGGGTTTTACTCCCATAAGGAACACTCTACCCTTTGTGAGTTTTGGATTTTTAAAATCCATCCTGAATAGTTTGTCTATGCAATTGTCACCCTTTTGGTAAAAGCATATACAGGTTTTCTTTTCCAATTCCAGTTTGTGCTAATCTTGAGGAATTCAACTTCAGACATACAAATATGATTTCTGATATTGTTCAGAGCACAGTCCTTACCAGCCCCGGATCTTGGTCTTAATTCACAGTTACCTGAATTGGTACAGAAGTGTGGTCCTGAAACAGGGTGACCAGAAAGAGCTTTTTGACTTAAACTTTAACACATACAGGCCTGCTTCTCTCTCTGGAGCAGGCTACTAGCAGTTCCTTTGCAATTACCTTTAACTTGAACTGGATACACCTATCTGCCTGCTTCTCTCTCTACTAAGCAGGCCACAAACAGTTAATTAGCATTTATACTGTACCTGCCTACTATTGATATGAAAACATCAGCTACCTGCTTCTCTCTGCTTTCTTTCCCTCTTTCGGACCTGAAAAGAAAAACTTAGAAACACAGTTTAAACTCTACACTTGTGGGTTCTTTCCACCATCCCTAGCCTTCTCAACCAAAATTCCAAACCAATGCAAGACTATCAGTGCAAGCTAATTTATAACAAAGTGATTTACTAATTACTACAAAAGAAACATGTAAGGAAAACTCTGATTACTTTAATATTGTCCAAAACCTTTCTCAGCATTGTCCAAAGTCCTTTCCCCAGATTGCCCAAAAATCCTCAGTCTCTCAGTCTTGATCATCTCACCAATGTCCGGTCAGAGTTCATCTCCAGATGCTTGAAGACATGTTCTTTTGGCTGCTCCTTTGACTTGCTCCTCCTTGTCTTTCACGCTGTGTTCTCCTTGTCTTCTGGGTAGCAGGAACTCCATGGTGCTGAACCAGCAAAGTTTACTTTCTTTTCAGGCCAGACTTTTGCACAGCCTCTTTCAAACACACGTCAAACTCAGCAAAACAAACTCCAACACGGAATTCAAATCTGCAAACCTCTTAACCGCCATTAGCACACATGTGGCTAGCCCAGGTCAACCAAGGGCTGCAGGCCCCCCGGTGGCCACATGGCCAAGCTCACATGGTTCACATCTCCATCTTACAAAATGGGGAAACCAAACTTTCCTCCATGAATCTCTCTATCTGACCTCCATATTGAATCCTATCCCTTCTCTTTTTTTTCACACCCTTTATATATCCTGATTTCCCCACCTTCCAGGAAACCTTGTGTCACCTTTTTCCCTCTTGCATTTCCCTGAAGGAAAATTCCAACTAAAGTCATTCTCACATTTTAGCATACCTGTCCTTGAAATCTGCAATGTTAAACAGGAGACAATGAGGGGGGGGGGTAGCACACCCTATCAGTCCTTTCTCTTGGGTAGATTAGAGGGTGGGGGAAACTCCCAGGAAGGAGGCAGGACTTCCAATAGTTTTAGATTTCAATTTTATACTGCCTCTGAATGTTTCTTTGTTTTCTGTTTAGTTGCCTCTTTTTGTGCTTTAAATTTTTTGTTTTTGGCTTAATTATTATTTTTAAAATTTGTTCCCTTGTTTTCCTTGTTCTAATTTTGAATTTATCTCTGCATCTATTTTCTTTTTCTGCTCCCCAAGCCCCTGCATCTATTTTCTTCTACTCTCCTTAACCCATTTCTTTCATGTGTTCTTCACAGGCAATCATTCTGATTTGCTTGGTGTTATTTGTATTTAATATGTTCTTTAAAAATAAGCATTATTTGCAAGCATGTATGTTTTATAGCTTCACTTGCATTGTGATGTAAATTGTGTGTGTGACTCTTTGTTATCCAACATTATGTTTGTAAGATGTACACATTTGCCCTGTGACATATGCTCCCATGTTCCCAGTCCTTGCCACTTCCCCATGTGCACTTAATACATTTCCTTTTAATTCACTAGCAGTGAACTTCCAGTTTGCTACTAACTTTCTGCCACCACAAGCAACATTACAGTGAATATCCTTAGATATGTTTCCTTCCAGACAAATGTGAGAGTTTTGGAAGGAAATATACCCAGGAACTGAAGTGCTAAGCAATGGGGTATGCATGTTTTTAATTTGTGCCAGATTGCTTTTGATAACAGCACTTTTGTCTAACTTCCTACCATCAATGTATGAGTTATTTCATATACACAAGCATACATACACATATACACACTCACTCACACATTTATAGTCATATGCTCATACACAGATGCACTTTTAAAATATTTCTTTTTCACAACGTACTTAAATCAATTTCTTTTTCACAATGTACTTAAATAAATTTCTAATTTTTGTCTTTTTTACTGATGGTTGTTTTAATTTGCGTTTCTTTGACTGTTCCATATGCTTTTTTTCATAGCTCTTTTGGATTTCCTGTCTATAAATTGACTTGTTTATACATACTTAGCCCAATTTTCTTTTAGAATTGCTGTCCTCTGTTCAACCTAAGCAACTTCCATGTTAGATTGTGTGTCCATTAGCAGGAGAAGGATAAGATTTACTTCTCTTCTTTATAGCTTCCTAGTCAAGACCTATGTAATTTTACCATTAATCAACCACATGAAGATAATTTTAAAGGATCTGTTAAAAGTAATAAGAACATTAGTGTTAACTTAATTTATTAAGAAGTTACATATCATCTCCTCTTCTGATACCATCCACTTATAGGCCACTTGGCAAGATATATAGGAATGGAACTGACAAGATTTTCTGTTAGGATGAATTCTCCCAATTATCAGAAGATAAAGAGAAATAGAACTGACATTTAATGTCATATCTACTATAATGAATAGCTAATTAGACAATGGATAAAGGAGTGTTTCTTTCCAAGCATTCTCTCTGAACTTAGACTGTGCTCAAGCTCATCCCTTGTGTCCCTTCCCCTCTATACTAACTCCTTTTGAGGTCTGCCTTGAAACTAGTGATGAGGACAGTAGTGGGTTTTGAATCCGTCATTAATGTGGCAGCTACCATCAGCATAGTTTATGTGATAGACATTGGTAGTAACACTGGAAGGAAAGAATGCACCTGGGAAAGAGGAGCTACTTCCCTTTTGCTTTAATATTGTAAATTTAAAGAACTTGGTAATATTATGGAGATTTGACTTTCTGACTTTATTATTTCAGGGTCCAGGTGAACAAAGATTAGGTTGACTATGCCAAGGTGTGGTTGATGGCCCTTCATTAGAATTTATAACTTTATTTCAAGATAGAAGGGGGAGGGAAAAAAAAAAACAAGGCTTTTGTGGTGTGAGATGATTGACAGGGCTTCCTCTTAAAAGGGAAGGAGAATAAGGAGAAAGTCGTAAAAAAGATGGGGAAAGATACCAAGGATCAGCCATTTTGGGGAACCTGTAGTGCTGACTCTTGTCACTGGGGTGACAGTGGAGGCAGAGTTGGAATTTGCCTATGAGCATTAGCCTGCATTGGTGAGAGATTTGTGATTGTCAAGGCAGCCATGGGACCAGTCTCATGGAACAGCATTGAACTTGCTGCAGAACAGAAAATCACATAGACCATGAGGTTGACCACAAACAGGCAATGGTCTGGAGTAGTTGAACATATGAGCCTCAGCGTGTGTAAACTGATGGTGTATGCTAAAGGAATCTAAAGAATTTGGAGATTTGAACTTTGTGTTGGTGCTTGTTTTATCTAGTTTGATTCAGATGTCTTTGGAGAGGCTGTGAACAGGACTTGAGAAGATGGACTTGGTGTTGATTCCTGTTTTACCTCAGAATTTTTGTACTGTCTAAAATTGAGATGGATACTGAAAGAGAAAAGGAACACCAAGTCTTGGACTACATATCTGGAGGAAACTGAGACAGATACCAAAGGAGGAAAAAGTAATACCCTGCTTTTGGAACATGTGTTTGTGAACTCAGATTGCTTGGACATGTTTGTGAGGTGACCAGGGACTGAAAGGACAGTTTTGGACATGTGGTGGTGAAAGTGGGTGACCAAAGAAAGGCTTACAGGCCTGCTTCTCTTTTTGAAGCAGGCTACACACTCTTTATTAGCATTTTTACTGATCACCTTTACTATTGATATGCAAAAACCAGCCAAGTGCTCTCTGCTTTCAGCTCCAAAAACTGCAGAAAAGAAAAACTTTAAAACACAGTTTAAACTTTTTACTCGTGGGTTCTTACCACCATCCCCAGCCTTCTCAACCAAAATACCAAACCAATGTAAGACTATCAGTGCAGTGCAGACTAATTTATTTCTAACAAAGTGATTTTTAATTATCCTAATAATTACAAAAGAAACGTGTAAGACTCAGAATACTTTGACATTGTTTAAAACCTTTTTCAGTATTGTCTAAAGTTCTTTCCCAGATTGCCCCAAATATCCTCATTCTCTCAGTCCTAATCATTTCACCAATGTCCAGACAGAGTCCATCTCCAGACGCTTGAAGACATGTTTCTTAGGCTGCTCCCTTGGCTTCCACGCTGTCTTCTCCTTGTCCCCTTCAGGTAGCAGGAACTCCATGGTGTCGAACCAGCAAAGTTCAATTTCTTCTCAGGCCTAACTTTTGCATGGCCTCTTTCAGACACAAATTAAACTCAGCAAAGCAAACTCCAACACGGAGTTTAAATCTGCAAACTCCTTAACTGCTTTCAGCACATATGCTGCCAGTCTGGGTCAGCCGAGGGTTGCAGGCCCTCGGTGGCCACATGGCCAAGCTCACATGGCTCACATCTTTACAAGATGGCTGATTCCCATCTCCTGTCCATACTGGAATCCCAATCGAATCGAATCCTGAATTCTGAATTGAATCCTTCTCTGTTTGCACACCCTTTATATATCCTGATTTCCCGCCTTCCAGGAAATCTGTTTCACCTTGACTATTTTACTTTTTTTTTTCCCCCTGCATCCCCCTGAAGGGAAATTTTAGCTAAGGTTATTTTCCCATTTTAACAATACCTGTCCTTGAAATCTGCAATCTTAAACAGGAGGGGGGGGGGCACACCCTATCAGTGGGGTGACTGGGTTTTTTTATGTTTATTTTGTAGCACAGGTAATGGGATAACCAGGGTTTTACATGCTTATTTTGTAATACCTATTTAGGTAATCACTTCCTTAATTGCTTACTTTGCAATAAATATTTAGATCACTTTAAGAATTTGGTCTTGCTTTGGGATTGCATAGAAAGGCTGCAGGTGGATGAAGGGGGTTAGCAAGGGACAGGTCTAAGAAATAAAATGTTTTTTTCTTTCTCTGGTTTGGGACAAGAGGTTCCTGGAGCAAAGAAGCAGTGGGGATCTAAATGACAAAGGTAGCTTGTATGTGGTAGGTTAAGGGTTAATAAAAGCTTTTGCTCTTTCGTATCAAATTAAACAGTAAAGACTTTTCTCTGAGAAAGCTGGTAAAAGGATTTTTAGTGAAGTCCCCCTTGCGTCTTTCTCTCCCCCACTCCCAATAACATTAGGTATAAGGGAACTAGAACATAATATTAAAATAACACTGAACCTGGACTACAGTGTTAAGGTTATATAATTTGAGAAAAAACATTCAAATTATCTGGATCTTGTTTCAAATTTTTAATTAAAAAATGAAGAAATAGAGCTGTCTCATGGTTGTAGTCTATTAGTCACAAACAAATTAAAAAAAAACAAACATAGCTCTTTAAACTAGTTCAATTTGAAAAATGACTTATTACCAGAAACCTTGAACATGAATTTTCTAGACAAAGATGGAATCAATCATAAAGCTATAACTAAAGTAAAGGCATATTCTTTGTAGAAATTACAGCATGTGGCTCAAGAAAATAAATTAACATGGTAGATATACAAACTTTATCTAATAGTCTTGAAATATACTCTGTGAACTCAGTGAACTTTGACCACCTGTGTGCTATTTACTTATAAGAATTATGAAGTCCATTTATGTGAATAGAAATTCTTAACTCCCTAGAATATACCAGGAACTTTTCTGTAGAATGGTAATTCTCAGGCTATTCTAGACTTTTCCAAATTATCTTCTGTGGGATGTTAATAAGTTTTGCTTGAAAGATGGTCTCATGAACAAGTATCTTATTCAAAAAATATTTATTCTGTACCATGTGCCCTGTATATTTTAGACCTTAAGAATATTGGTTGGCAAGATAAAACTAGGTTGTTATTCACATTGCTAGAACAAAAATTCAGAAAATTTTCAAGTCCAAGTGGTAATGAAAGAAATAAAGATATTGATGTGATGAGAAATACTAAGAAAGATGAATTCTTGAGAGGGATTTGAGAAAGATAATGTTTGAACTGAGGGTTAAAGATGAAGGAAGCTGATGATATGAAGAGCAGAGGAGGTAAGTTTTCAGACAGATGAAACTTCAAAGCCCTTACATTGAGTTTGATAGGGAAAAGGAATCTTACTGGATAAAAAGGTGATCAATAAGGACAGAGAGTGGGGGACAACAGGGCTTGAGAATGAAAGTCAGACTAGAGATCATACGTGAAGATTGAATTTTAAGAACATTAGAATCATTGATATACTTTAGGAAAGAGATGAATTCTGTTTTTGAAAGCTCATTTGGATACTTTGTCAGAGTGGTTCAAAGAGACTAAGTGGCAGGAGTGATACTAGTCAGGAAGACTTTGCCATAGTCCTGTGAAAAAGGGCTATAACTCTAGAAGCCATGATGAAGAGGAGCAGACAGATGTTCTTTTGAAAATCAAACTCATGGAGCTTGCAGATAAATCAGATATCAGGGGTAATGGGAAGAGAGAAGACTCAGGAATGATTTCTGGATAACTCTCAATTGCTTATGTTGTGTTTGTTTTTGGTAGACCTTTGTAGAATACTTTGGTATTCTACAATTAGAGAAATAGATGGTGGAATGGTTTGTTTAATATAGTTTAACTAATTTTTTATTTTAAGTTTTACACCTCTTTTTGGGAGAGACTGTTTTTTTAAGAGCTTGCATTTTGTGTAATTTATGCTGTAGATAGAAACATTATTTCCTCTTGATCCTTGTTTACACTAGATAAATAATTTAGTGTCCAAATTGTAATTAGTTACATTTATTTATGGGTGTAACATGTTTGTCAATGGAATCTAAGACATTCTTCAAGACCTTAGGCCATCCTTTGTGCCTGCATTTTTAGACTGACATTCACTTCTTAATGCTTTGATACTTAAAAAATTTAGTGGAAAAGAGATCTAATAAAGAATACAGCAAATATTCTTCCTTTTAACTATCTATATACTACACAACTACTTACTAAAAACTCATTATATTCCAGATTCTGTAATGGGACCACCAAGGTAAATGCGATGAAATCCTTTGCCTTAAGGCATGCATGAAAAACAACTGTTACTTAAAAAAAATAGTTTAAGCTGAAGAATTGAGAGGTGGGAAGGTAGAAACGACTTTCTAATAGGTTAGTGAAAATATTTAGATTATCCTAGAAAATCTTGATAAATTTGATATAAGGTATTCCTGGTGAAATGATTTTATAGTGCCTATGAATGTTGGCAAATGGGTTAGAAGTACATCCTGACTAAGATAAGTAGGTTAATGCAGGTTAATTCTTATTTTCCATAATCAAATTACCTGTGAATATCCCCTGTGTTGTATTATTGGTATTTCTAACAAAATGACCTCAAATTTTCTTCTTTTATTTCTTAAATTATTTTACCTAGAGACTATGGCACTCCACAAAGATTTCTGACTCAAAAGAAATGTTTGACATATCAGTTACTAATTATCAGTTACTCCAGTGCCACATATGGCTAACTTAATTTCAAACACTTTTTAAATCAAGAAGAACTTGAGTTTATGGATCGAAGATTGTTTATTCAAAAATGAGGTATATTAGAAAAAATAACTACTGGACATGAAATATATTCATGTAGAAACATTGGAATACTGTTTCTATTTCATTGCTAAGAAACAAGGAATTTTCCTCTTCATTCTTTCATGCCATGAATGACTGAACAGAGAGCTTAATATGCTTGCGGTTAGGGTCATAGGTCACATTCTTAGGGAATGAAAAAATGAATCTGTCCAATTAGTAAATCCTATTCACACTATAAATTCTTCTTTATTCATATGCAATTCGAGTATGAATATGGTATTTGCAAAATGAAGGTACTTTACATATTCTAAAATAAGAAAAAAGGGATCAGGGAGATAACAGTGTGATAAGCATTATATTTATGTAAAAAGTTAATTCAGGAAAGCTGTTGCATTTATAACTTAGAAGAAGCTGTATTTTCAAGAGTTAAAATGAAGCATAATATATAGAAAGATTACTTGAACTCCTTCCAAAAACATCATTTATTTAGTGCTATAAACATATTTCTTTAATAAAGATGTAAAAGGTAAAAAAATGGTATGTACTTAGCGAATGTCAGATTTTCAACTGACTAAAGCAAAAGTTCCATAAGGTATTAGAAATCACATTCAGATGAATGAATGTGTTCCTGATTTGTCCTTCCAGATTTACTTTCTTCTAGTCACCACTCCCTAATGCCTCAGAAAGACTGGCTTATATGGAGTATGATATTAGCCCCATTTTGATTTTGATTAGGTTTGCTAACTGGGAGCTCTGGTGGAAGACTGGGGAAATGGTGAGGACATTTTTGCTCTTGACTCTCTTCCTGAGGGGGTCTCCACAGACTTGAGGTATCTCTCCACTTGTTACATCTCTTCTTTTGGTAGTTTTATTATATTGATTACTCTTTCTGCATTTTAATGATTACTCCTCAACCCTGAGCTAAAGATGTGCATTGCTGTCATGCTTTTCTACTGTCGCTTATAGTCCTATCTTTGTAGATAACCCCTTTGTTATACCTCCTTTGAACTATTCAATTTGTATTTGTCATCTGCTTCCTCTTGGCATAAAGTCTGATTAAATTTGGAAGACAAATCTTGTCTCTCAATTCTCCTTAAGGGATTTATGTCCTCTTGGCATATTAAAGACATCAAGAATACATTGTCCAGGAAATAAACAATGTGGGAATTCTATTCTTATCATGCGCCAGATTGGATGAAATATCTTTAAAATATGGAGCTGTATTTGTAGCACAGAGGCTTTTGTAAATTAGAATTCCTAAATAATTTGGTTAGGTAGAGGAATGAATCTTTAAAAAACCATCTCTTACCCTTGGGATATTTTGCCTGTTTGGCTTGGATCAACTTGAGCAACTATAGAAATGTTCTTTCATGGACATTTGTTCATTTATCACCTATCTATTGCTCATGTATTATCAGTAGAGCATTCTACTAGGTATGCAGCTTTATAAACATACAGCTAATGGTTTCACATTAGTGTTGCAAAAGTCCTTAGTATTCAACAAAAATAATCAGGTATCAAAATACCAATTCTAACCTTGCCCAATATCACAAAAGTATTAATTGGTAGAATCAGGACTTAAACTTAGCTATTCTGATTAAAAGTTTTATAGATTTACTTAACATTTTATATGAATGAAACACAAATCTTTAGTTTGCTAAGTAGGACAAATACATCTAATATTCAAATTAGATGAACAAATATCAATTTAGTAGAAATAATGTTCCACTTAAGAAATATAGTGCACACTTGTGATGAAGCAATTAGAATGGTTTTCTTGGTAAATTTGTGAAAATCCAATTTGGTCATATTAAACTCATGGAGAAAGGTAGGTTTTCTGATCATAGAGAAACTTGGGATGTTAAGCTGGGAATTTGAAATGTACATCCTCATCAATAGATGTTTTTTACGTGTTTGATCAATCAAGAGTATAACATCAGTGAGTTAATCAGATAGGGCTCATAAAAATTAATTTGACCGAGCTTCATAGACTAGATTGGAGGTTAAAAAAAAAGACAAGAATAAAGGATAGGGCAGATAGAAAACTTAATAAGTGAGAAATAGCAAAAATTAATAAAGTGACAGAGGGAATAAATAAAAAAAAATACTTCCATGAACAGAAATAAAAAAGATTTCATGACTCAGTGGAGTTTTGGAAATAGAAAAAGTTAAGGATTCCTAAAGTTTTGTCCTTCACTTCATCACAAGATAGTGCTTCTAAGAGCAGAAAAGGAGACAGTATAGTTTGCTTGAGGGATGGAGAGGGATAATGAATAAGAGCTTAGATAAGTAGTTAATAATAGATTATGTGAATGAGCCTGAATATCAAATTGATCAGTCATTTGTATGATTATTTGATAGGTATCTTTTCACTTGTAAATCATGAGTGAACCAGGGTTTTAAAGAAAAAGGGGAACAAGACACAAGGGGAGAAGTGTCAATATAGCATATTCTTGGAGACCAAGTTAACTGAAAGATACTTTAATACAAAGTTATTTTGACAGAGTAAAAAACAGAGGCATACATTGTAAAAAGCACTATTTTGGAAAAACTGCTTAATCATCAGTTGTGGAGTGAGTACTGGAGTATTCCCTTTGAATAGTCTGAGGAATGGGGTGGTTGTTGGATAACCTTTGGTGAACGATGATGATAAAGTAAAAAGAAGAGAATGAAGAATTAAAGTTTGGAGAGGACAGAGCATAGTGAAGTGAAAGGAACCAGAAAAGGTAGAGTATAAATATGTATTTGCAACTAGGGAAATAAAAAATTTTCAGGATAAAGATATTAGCAAGTTCCCATGATAATAAATGAAGGAAATCCTCTAGAATGATAAAGTCATTAAAAACTTCTGAGAATGGATTTTCATAAGACTTTCACTGCAAGTCATAAAGTACAGAATTAAGGCAGCATGCTATAGCGTATTGTATAAAGGGCAGAAGTTTTGATGTGTGGCAGACCTGAGTTGGAATCCCAGTTCTGTCACTCACCAGCTGTGTCAATTTGGCTGAGTTACTTAAGAACATTCTTAGTTTCCTAAGCTGTATAAAGAAATTCCCAATTGTATGATTCTTACAAGGATTCAATGAGGCAGGCAAAATTGGTTGGTAGAATGCCTAGAACATAGCAGGTTCTTAATTAATTCCATCCCTTTAAGAAAATATTAAGTGGTAAGGAAGCAGAAAAAACTAAGACTATAATAATCTTTTGAAAAGTTCCCTTGTGAAAGAACCTGAGAAATTTGTAGGGAAGATATTTTAGAACAGTTGGAACTGAAAATTTTTTTATAGTGGAAAGAAGCCAAGGTGGAATGGAGGAAGTCAGAAGTCGGCAATGGAAGTGGAAATGATGAACCCAGGCCTGAATTGCAAAAGATCAAGGATTTAAGAGCAAGCACACAAGAAAGAACTAGTTTT
>PVHY01019519.1:0-27277 GCA_004024945.1 Uropsilus gracilis | reverse complement strand
GGTGGATGGACAGGTGGATGGATGGACGGGTGGGTGGATGGACGGGTGGGTGGATGGATGGGTGGGTGGATGGATGGTTGAGTGGATGGATGGATGGATGGATGGTTTTGAAAGTCCCTTGGATTAGGTGTTCTGCTTTCAATGTCAGAAATCAATGTTAACAGAATCAAAGACTCTTAGAGGAGGAGAAGGTTGTGTTTTGTGCAACCCCACCAGCATTTGGGCTTATATGGAAAAAAGTGCAGAGAAGGATGCTATGCTTCTCCAGGCAGGAGTTCCCTTAAATGGGTATGTGGTAAACCTTAAGAAACAATATAGGAACTGGAATTAGTTCCTAGTTACCCCATCTTGAATAAAATCACCTAGTGAAACAAAGGCTGAAATTTCGGTGCCACATTTATCTGATATCTGTAACCAATCTCTGGTATATGTTACAAGTTATAACAGAAATTAGACATAAGGATTGTGGCATCATAAGCCAGACCTGCACTTTAGGAATCATAATTTTAACTGGTTCAGAATTTTGTGGAAAGGTTTTACTGCCATTAAGGCTTAAAGAAATCTTAAAATTTAGATTCTTAACAACTCTCTATATGCCATTTTTCATTCTATCTTCACATCAACAGTAACCTCTTCTTTTATATTCTATGTTTTTTCTCTGTGATGATCAATATATTTGCATCTGGTCCCTACTTTCATTTCATTGTTTGATTATTAATTATACAAATACCCTTTGAAATAACATTTGTTTTGTTTGTTTGTTTGTTTGTTTGTTTTTGGCACATAGACTGTTTAGAAATTTCCCTCAGTGACTTAGAGAGCACTGGTGAGGTGACTGCTGTTTCATCAGTACCCAGTACAGGATAATACCAAAGTCTGCAGCATATGATTAGATATAGATCAAACCAGTAGTCAAAGCACAGGGACCCTTAAGAATCTACTTTAAGGTGATTCACTAATGCACATGACAAATGTAGTATGTGGTGTGAGAGGCAAGTCTTAAAAGATAAGGATAAAGATACTGTGGATTGGATGGACATATTAACTAATCTGGCTAAATATTGGAGTTGTAATGGAAGTTGATGCATTTAAAGTATCTGAACCATTTTGAGTACCTGGTCAGATTTGGTCTTTAAGATAAATCAAGAAATTCATCAAAGGCAAAAAAAAAAGATAAAAGCATCTTGAGAAAATAGAGTTTAAAGGGCACACAAAAGGCTGTGATGTCTCCTGGAACAGAGCAGACCACCAGACTGAAGAGAGAGTAAGAGGATAATAAAGTGAAAAATTCAAGATAAACACATGCAAGGGGCCTTTCTCACACCAACTGGAGAATATAGTTGTCAATTCTAGATACTCTGGAAAACATTTGTCAAATCTGTGTAACGGAAAATTTAGACAGGTCTCTCCTTATTGGCATTGATGGATATAGTTACATTTCTTTCATTTTCCTTTCAGAGAACTTTTTGATTATATTGTTTTTTCTTTTATTATCTGCTTTTTGAAAAAAAAAAAAAAAACTTGTATGACTCAGGCTCATTATCAGGAATTCACACACACAGTAAGAAAACTGGAACACAAAGAAGGAAACAAACAACACTCCCAAAATAACCATTGTTATTAAATTAACAACATTCAGATGTTGTTCTCTTCAAATGTATAGTTATAGGAAAAATTACATAAAAATGTTGTTTGATAAGGAGATGAAATATTAAAAATGATTGGATTATGAATACCAATTAAATGAATTCAACTTGTTTTAACATGATTATTTAGGTTACAAGGAAACTGAAGAAATCATGACTACTTTGATGAAAAACCCTATAAATTCCTCCAAATACATAGAAAAATATAAGATTAAGTAAAAATTTGAAATCAGTTTTATTTCCTAAAACACATTTCAATTTGATGTACACTGAAATACATTTATCACTTTCACATATTCCCCTGTATTCCTTGTTTCTCAATTAAAGATTTTGTAATTGTCAAATGTTATAACAGACAAAATTCCTGTTTGTTTCTTTCTTGTTACAATCAGTATGTTTCAAATTTATGTTCTAATTGTTTTGCTTTATATTTTTTAAAGAAGATCTCATATACAGTGAATTCTCTAAATGTTGGTATGTTTAAAATGTCTGATATAAACAGAATCAGGACTTAGCTTTTTTCTGATACAGGTCCTTTTTTTTTTTTTACATAAACTTTTGATGCATATTGGCCTTTCTACTACCAGTTATTTTATTTAGTTTCTGATTCTGATCCTTTATTAGTTACCTAATTCTCTTCACTTTCTTAAAACCATTAAGATATTTATTTCAGAAATACTAAAAATGTTGTAATAAGGTTACCTTACCATAAGTCCCATACTCATTGATTTTCTTGGCTTTTTAGTGGAACTTTGATTCTGAAATTTCATTATTCATTACTTTTAAATTTATTTGTTAATTGTGGTACTAACATGAACTTACATTATTGTTGATATTTTGCAAATTCAGTATTGCCACCGTAGTAGAACCATCATCAAAACATACACAGTCTAACACCATAGCCAATATTGCTGCTTTATTAATCTTTATAAATTTAAGTGCAGCTATTTCACTCAAAAGATGTGAGGACATCAGTTTTCTTGTGTTAGCCTTCATAATATTAGTCTAGGCACATAGGACTAGTTAAAATTTTATAAACATCCTTAATCTATATTCTGCATTTACTGTTAAACTGTGTCTTCTCCTCAACCTCATATTGAATTCTTACTTTAAGACCTATCACAGATACCAGTAATGAATGAAAAAAATGTCTAAAAGTTTGATTCTTATTTCATCTCTTTCTCACATGTGTTTAGTAAATATGTATTTTAGGATACCTGTATTCTATACAGCAATTTATTTATTACATTTATCTTATTCTTTTCTAGTGACTCTAGTCCATTAACTTTGATTTCTTCATAATGCCTAGTAAAATGTTCAATGATTGACATATACTTATTCAATAGAATAGAAACAATCATTAAAGTCTAAACACAAAATACTCATTTTATTCTTAATCATGTATATATGATAATCATATCCATATATTCTGGATAATCATCTATCATATGCACTGGGTCCTATAGTACTGATAGTTAATTATACTTCATTTTGTTATATATATTTCATTTTGTTATTTATATTTCGTATTTTTCTGAGTTGCTAAATTCAGACATCTGGGAGATTTTCAGAGCTTCTCAATCTCCTATTACTCTCTCTCTCCTCTTTCTTCTCCCCAGGCAATCAATCATTAAATCTTGTGAAGTTCCTACCTCACTCTACTCTGATGGATATATCCTTTGTTCATTTCCCTCATTATGTCAATGGTGACTTCACTTTGACTCACTGCCCTTGTGTATTCATCATACTACTAAGAGCATTAGACTTCTAGAACAAAAATCTGACCACATCTTTTGACCACTTGCCATCCTTCACAGCCTTTCCTATCTATTATCACAGACATTCAAATACCTGTTACCATTATGGTACTCATGTCTCACAGTAGCCACACCACATTGAACAATCCTATAGTTTTCTAGTTACATTATCTGTTCCAATACCTCCAGGGAACTGGAAGGAATATTTGGAAGGTAGACTCACAGAGGGGGATATATCAAATATTCTGCATTTTTATCTCATTTGATCTTTGTTCATCTCTAAAAGGGAGGTAAATCATTATCCCCATTTTTAAAAGAAAAAATAGAGATTTTGAGAGGCTACATAAACTACCCAATGTGGCAGAAAGCATAAGTGAAGAGAAGAGAATGGAATTCAATTGCACTTCTCTGAAGCTTATAATTTATCCACATGCATTTATGCTTTTCCATAGACTAGATCTTTTTGCCCTGTATTTCTTCTTCTATACTACATATCAATCTAATAAACTATAATCACTATTCTCAGCTCAGCTAACATGTCTTCTTCCTGTTGTTTCCCCCATCCTTCTTTCCCACCTCAGCAGAGTTAAATGCTTCCCATATAGGGTTCTCAGATATCTTTTCTGTGCTCTCAGTAAGCATATTGCATTGTGCTTTATTTAACAATTTTGTCTTCCTTAACAGATCCAGTACTTATTGCCTCTCCTGAGTGTTTTGTTTTCTTTAGAAAAATTCCGTAGTGCATACACCCAAAAATGATCTGTGGTTAATTCTTTCACTAGCTTTATGTATTTGTCTTATAAAAAGTAAAGTAAGCTAGAATTGATCATCATAAGATAGATTCAGTCTGATGAAGCATTAACATTGCACATTGTTTCAAGAATGATTTGCTTTTTTTTTTTTTTCTTTTTGACAGAGCTGCCTTTGGTTTAGTATTTTGAAGTATAGGATCCTCTTCCCCTTAGGTGTAGTTACCATAGAACATGAATTACCATATTCCACTGCTATAGTCCAATGTGTTCCCGCTCCACTTTGTTTTCACTGCCCCTGCCCCACTTTGGATGTCTCAGTTCTATGGTAGTTTTCAAGGATTAGTTTTTAAGTTACCTTTATATGACCCTTTGTTTAGTTTCTCTACATATGTAAGTAACATCACACAGGATTTGTTTTTGTCCTCTGAACTTTTTTTTTGTTTGTTTAAAATGATCCGTTCTTAGCTCCATCCACATTGCCACAAATTTATATTTTATGGCTGCTGATTTGTATTCCATGGAGTGTATATATCACAACTTCTTGATCCACTCAGGGACACTTAGTTTGTTCCCATAGCTTGGCTATGAATTTTTAACTGTGAGTTTTAACTGTGAAGTTAAATACTCTCCTTGGAGGAAGCAGAAGATTATCGGAACATTAGTAATATGTGTGTCATGGGATATTTAGTAGTATGATATGGAACTGGGAAAATGTTTCTGAATACTAATTAGAAAATATAATAGGCAAACACATGTTTGTGAACTGGGTAAATTTTCTGGTATGTTGATGCATAATATGATTTTGAATATATGTGTAATATACTCTGAAATATGGACCATTGACTGTAAAAGAAAAACAAAAAGCAATATAAAACTCAGTATCATTGTGGCAGTTTCTAAGGCTCCAAAAAATTTACAAAATACCAAAATTATCAACTATTCCACTAAAACATACCTATGAGAATATAAAATAAGCTTGATAACATGTTTTAGCAAGTAAAAAAATACATGAAGTTCAATAATTTGAGAAAAAAATTGCAGTTTCCCCCCTCTTAGATGGGAATGAGTATACGGAAATGACATAAGGAAGATCCTTTGTTAGTTGCTAATCATATTTTCTTCACAACTTCTTTAAAATGGTTCAAACATCTCTTAGGTTGCTTACAGCTTTTCAGAAAGCCAGCATCAGTACAAGTATTATCATTTTTTTCTCATGATGACTGGAACATGAAGTCATTGTATGCTCTTTGGAGGTGGCATCTTTTGATTTTATCCTCTAGGGAAACCAGTGCATTAAAAAAATTATGAAACTCAGAACTTTCATACTGTGTAAAGGCCACCCTTAGTCTGAGTTGAGATTTACTTTTATAACACGGGTTATTAGATTGCTTAACATACTGCATTTTCTTTGGGTTTTTAAAAGGCATAGTATGAATATGATGAACCATGGACTATAGACATATTAAAATTATTTTAGATAAAATATCATCCAATTTATTTTCTGAATTGGCTTTTCACAAAATTATTTGTTTTATTATTTTTGTTCTTATATATCTAGCCTTTACTACAGCATATTTCACAACATTTATGATCTCTTTCCTAACACCCTTATAGGCCTTTTTATATTTTTCATAATATTCCTTGAAGCCTCATATTTATAGATAAGTCCTTCATAATGCAGTTTATATGATGATAGCGAAGACAGATGTGACCCTGACTTTCATTTTTGTCTGGTCTCTAAAACCTAGGATGCAGTGAATAGGGAAATATTCATTTTTCCTCCAACTGCTCAAACCAATGACAATGATTAGCTGAAAGGATTTCCACCCTTGTAAAAAACAGTTTTACCTAATTGGTGACATATATAACATGATAAATTATTAATTTAGAAAATAATTATTCAGTGAATAGATGCTTATCAGTTACTTTGATGGCAAATTAATCTTCAAGCATATGAAGAAACTTAACAGACAGCAGAACCATTGTCATCACTGATGTACAGCATCCTTGCTCTCACACATTGATAATTATATCAGTCTCTTATTTGTCACAGTGGTTGATGATATCCCAATTCTTGGGAAATGTATATTATTTTTGAAGTCATTGAAAAACAGAAGAAAGCAGTGATTATTTTACTTTGAAGTTCCAAATTTTGGGAGCTAAGATTTACATATGGCATGAGCTCTGTATAATAGTATTAGAATTCATTTTCTGTTTTTCTCTATGCTATATTGCATGCAGACATATAGAGTGTTTCAAAGTCTAGACAAAGCTGCCTAGACCCAAATTTACTTAGGTGTGAGGAATACATATCTGCTGCAGGATGCTTTATTCTTGGCGTTGTGTTAATTTCTCAGACTAAACTTGTGGCTCAGTCTTTGGCATCTCACTCATCCTCCTGATCGTAGTGAAAATAACATTCCTTTTTTATAGAAGCCTACGTTAGTTTTTGATAAAATATTTTTATTAATTGTATCTGATCAAGCCAATGAAATCCCATTTATAAAATATCTAGTACAACACTACTGTTCTCCATAAGAATAGGACTTAAATATGCTAAAAAGAATGTATCCTGCTGTAATATAGACTATAGAATTTAGGATGCTATATTTGAGGAGTAGGAAATAAGAGTTCAAATAAAAATAGATACACAATTAGAAGAGACTGCCAGAAAAGTGGATTCTACAACTGATTTATGTGTTTATGGCTTTCTGCCCATTAAGTATCTCTGCATAAAATAGCATTTTTCTCATTGTATACAGCATAATTCTCATTTCTTAGAAACCAAAATATCATATAGAGAATATCATGATTACATGATGAGCACTGAAGTGATTTGAACAAATATACTCATTTGTCTCCTTTAGACTGAAAGATAAAATGTCAAATTACAAATGCTTGTTTGGTCTGCACTTTATTGCAATCATTGTCCAGAAATAATCTCTACTCACTATCACATAGTATTTAGACCCTTCTTTACAACTTTTGGAACATGCAGTTCCCTTGGGTTGTGGGTGAGTAGAGGAAGAAATTCTGTGGCATCTGTGTGGGAAAGGGAAATTCCTTTAACTTTTCTTAGTTTCCTCCTCTATAAAATGGGAGTCATGCCATATCACAAGAGGAGTTTTGTGACAATTAGAGAGAGACCATATGTGACAGTATTTGTGTCCTAAAGAGTCATGGCACACAAATGAAAAGCAAGCATTAATAAGAGCAACTTGAAAAAATTTCTAATTTTAGAAGATCAGCAGTAATACCTTTGCCAATTTTCATTTCCTTTGAAAATTTTTAGTCACTTTTCAAATATTCTTGTATTAAATATATCACAATATAATGCAAAGTGCAAAACTCTCCAGGAGAATACAAAATAAAACATTTTTCCCCCAGGTAAATATCTGCGGGAGGGTTGTGTTCAACAGATGTAATCTGGACTTGAGTGCTTGGCACTTAGGCTATGGAAGGGATTTAGTCTGTTACATGCCTTTCAAAAGTCTGGGTCAAACTATGTGGGAAATGTTCCTTTGACAGAAATGGCAAAAGTATTAGAGAATAATATACTACATCTAGGTTGAATAGTGGGAATTGCTACAAAATGATTTGATTTAAGATACTACTATTAAAAGCATAATAGTTAATATTAACATAATACTAAATTAAAATTGATGACTCTTTCACCTACTATTATTAACCATTCATTTTGTCATCCCAATTAAAGAAAAAAAATTTGTATGATTAATATCTGATATCAGGAAGCAGAATAGATTAGAATTAAAGGTCCTTTTGTGATCAAGATTTGATAAGTTCTTCATTTAAATATATTTTTATATCTGTCATTTTATGGAATATAAGGTTACTAATGGAGAAGATTGAAATTATTGAAACAAAACAGCAAAGTGAAATAGTGTTGTTTTGAGAACTTGTATGAAAATCAAATGGTAAATATAATAAAAGCAAGTAGAACTAGCTTGGTTTATACACTTTAAATATAGCATTTCAAAGGAGGAGGAGGTTTTGAGGAAAAAGGAAAAGTGCAAATGAAGTTGTTTACATATTCAATTCCTTGTGATTTATTTTGGAAGAGTGGGTAAGAAAGTTATAGTTTATGATATTAAAAATTGGAGGTATTTGAAAAATATCTCATTAGTTTATTCCATTCAAAATCAGAATGCTACTTTGAAATGTACTCTATTCTTTTGTGGAAATGAATAAATGAAAACAATCTGTGTGAAATTGTGGTTATGTCTGAGGGTTTTTTTCCTCAAAGTCTATGAGGTTTTAGTGTAAAAGAGAAATCAGAATCTAACCATCTTCAAAAGTTTTCTCTATTCATTAAAATGAAAAACTGTGACAAGGATCTTGCCTGAATCAGATAGGTCATGAAACTATAACTCCAATCCAGATAACCATAAACGCTTTAGCTTACTGACCATTTGACTAAAGCTCCACCATAGATAAAGGAAAAATAGTGCTTCTGGAGATAAAAAGTAAATCAATCATACACAGAACACTATTTATTTCTTATTTTCTGTCTTTGCTGTGATTTATCTCATAATTTATTTCAGCAAATGAAGTAAAGTGTATATTGCGAAACTGGTTCTCTATTTTCTCAGTTTCACATATATTGATAGCAAAGTAGTTGAAAATGAGTTTTTTTGTTATTACACATTCTTAAAATTTTTTTTCGCAAAGATAAAAAGGGATGATAAAACCAACCAATGCAATATTGTTAGTGCAGTTTATATTCACTATTAAATATTAATATATATTCATGTTTACACTATATCAGTGTGTCCATGCATGTTTTAATGCATCATCAAAATTATTAAGATAAATGTACAACTTGTTTGAGTGCAGTAATATTTTAATGAAGTACTATCAAGCTATTTTAAGACACATAAGAAAAAACTAATTTTTCAGCTTTTTAAATTTTTTGAAACTTCATAAACTTACATGGTTTAATTCAAATTAATTTTGCTATAAAAGTGATACCAGAAACTATTTGTATATTTCTCAGTCACTCTTCAGCCCATTTTTTCTCATCATTTGCCTGATACTGCTTCCTGCAAAATATGAAATCTGTACTCCTCTGAGTTCTTATCTTCAGTCAGCACTGCAAATTTTTTTTAATATTAATTAAAAAAGCCCTCAGCTATGACAACCAAACCCTTAAGTGTCAATGAAATATTGGAATTTTGCCATGAAACACTTATACAGGGATGGGGAAACTTATATGTTCTAACTCCATACTTTATTTCTGAGGCTCTGGTTGAGAGTAGTTTCCCTCAATAATTTACCATCGTTAACAAGTTGCTAAGGGGCGGGGCACGGTGGCTCGTGCCTGTAAGCTTCAGCCTATGAAGTGGCCGGGGTCAGGGCTTGCAGTTCGAGTCCCGCCTGGGGCCGGTAGCAAGACCTAGTTCCAAAAAAAATAGCTGGGCGTGGTGGCGTGCTCCTGTAATCCTAGCTACCTAGGATGCTGAGGCTGGGGATTACTTGTCTGTGGTACCCCGGACAACGAAAGCCTGCAGTTGCATGGGCATAAAATAGCGAGACTTAGTCTCAAAAAAAAAAAAAAAACAAAAAACAACCCCCCAAAAAAAACAAATTGCTAAGGTTGTTCTAAGAGTTATCACCTACCTGGAGAAACACAGGTGGAAAATTTCATGACCCAGCTGTGGCAGTGACATTTATCAATTTGCTAAGATTCTGTCGTTTAGAAGTCAATTCCATGGTTACTCCTAACTGTGCGGCAGAGCTGCGAAATGATGGCCGAGCAAGATGAAATGAGGTTGAGAGATGCACTGCCACTCCCTGGAAAATATTTTTTCTCTTGTCCTTCAAAACACATCTCTTCATTTTGTTACGATCTCTCTCACTAAAACACTGGATGCTCTTAACCAGCACCCTAAATTTGTGACATTAATAGAACACTATATTCTTCCAACAAATTTATTCTGTTCCATGGCTTCCAAAAGAATGTACATGTGACATTTTGTCTCTAGAATTGATTTATTTCTTACAACTTAGAAACCTGTTTCTAATTGCTGGTGCACATTTCTGAAATCTAACACAACACAATTCATCTTCTTGTCCTCCAGTATTTTGCTTCTATTAAAACTTGAGACATGGGGATGGTATTAACTGTTTTGTTGCATGCCTATGTTTAATCTACTTTAGTAGTGTCTTCTGTCATTGCCAGCAAATAGACATGAATTCTTTTTTATCATATTTTACTGATGGCTTCCTAATTATTATGTCTTCACCAATCTATCCCTGTTTGAAACACCTTATACTCTGTTGTCATTAAAGAATGCAGATTTGGTTATGACTCTCTTTTATCATAAAACATAACCACTCACTATGAAATTAAATGTTTCGACTTTTTAACAAGCTTACTTTTTAAAACATATTTTTGTTGACCTAAGTATGCATGGAAAAACCTGACAGTTATTACTGGTCATCCATCTTCTTTTCTCCAAGAGCTCACCTGAATTGGACAAAGTCTCAGCCTTCATACTGGCGTGCTTTTAAAGGATGAATAATCATCTTTATTTTGTCTCTTCATGGCTTATCTGGGCAGACATATATCCATGCTATATACACCATTGATGTGTATATATAGTGATGTGTATAGATAGTGATTTTCAGGAAGGCTAATGAAGAGGCTCATCATCTTCACCATGAGCAACTAG
Organism: Uropsilus gracilis; assembly: GCA_004024945.1. NCBI lineage: Eukaryota > Metazoa > Chordata > Mammalia > Eulipotyphla > Talpidae > Uropsilus > Uropsilus gracilis. The sequence continues at coordinate 16,430 of PVHY01019519.1, read as the reverse complement.
GAACCCCAGAACCTAATAAAACTTTACAATGGTAGATTACTATTGGGACCCCATTATGGGGGAATGGAAAGGCTAGAAAACCCCAGATATACTTACTAGGAGGGATAATATAGGGGATGCCTAAATCAAAGAATTTTGGTAAGATATTAGAAGGTCAACAAAAGAGCAATAATAAGTCATTTGAATTTCTTGGAAAAAAAAACTACCCAAATTTTAGTATTTACACAAATCCAGCTGCTCCTAAAAATGTTTGGAGGTGATACACATTGGAGTAATTTGATACTCTGGAGTATTCTGTAGAATACTTTAGAGATGTAGAAGGTGCTGTAGGGATGAGTCCAGAGGGGATGTAAACTAAGCTAGAGAACACAGGACAGGATTTAGGAGGAAGAGAAGGCACATGGAGATAAAGCAGGAAAAGTAAACTGTTAAGAAAAAAATGGTGTGCTTATTGAAAGGAAGAGGTATTTTGGAAGGACAAGATTGAGAGAAGAATAGGGAGAAGGAATGAGAAAGTGGATAGAAAAGGAAGCAAATGACAGTATTTAATAAAGATTTAGTCAGGGTCACAGAAGGAAGTGTTGGCCAAGTAAAGGAATGAGAGAGGGTATTTATAAGCTGTCATGTGACTAGCTGCCCTCTGTCCTGCCCCCAGAGTCAGCCGAACAGAGACTATGGTCTAAACCAAAGCTGTCTGAAAGGTTGATCCTCACTGTTCCTCTGACAGTATAAATATAACATCATGCATTAAGAATATTTGTGTTGTCATATATCTAAAAAAATTAGTCTGAAAATAATTGCACATTTAAGGTAGAATCCATCCAAAATTCAAATCAAAACTTAATTCCCCTTTCTCTAGAAAATAATAACAAAAGCTTTGATTTTTAAAAACAGTATCCAAAGGCACAATTGGCAGTATTTTATTTACAAATTATGGTTCAGAGTCTTAAAATTTATAGATGCAGTAATTCTTATAAAAATATTATTTTACATATATTCCTATCTAACCATACTTTTTTATACTTAGATAAAGTCCATGCACATATAAATTGATCATAATTTTCTTAAATCTGAAATTCCTGCAATTTGGATGAATTTAATTTATTATTAATTGAATGTGTGGAACCTTTGTTTTGATATAATATTCTTATTTATTTTTGAGCCAGTTTAATGCTCTTTTCTCCCTCAAATTATATGTTAAAGTTTTTTTTTTTTTAAATGATCCTTAGACTTATGATTATAGGAAGAGCACAGATTAAGTACCTTTTATTCTGAAACAATTGTCTCCAGATGAAGAGAAGGGGGTCAGGAAGAATACAGCCCTTACAAATATCTCAGCAGCAGAGTAATTTTTAGTTGAGTACTTCATGTGGGTGGGTCCATGCTGGGGTCAGCCTTTTTAATGTCTCTCATTAGGAGCTTTCAGGGGTGTCCTTGAATATGAAAAGACAGAACTTTTTTCAATACTGAAAATGAACCTAAGACAAAATAGAAAGCATTACAAACAAGTCTGATTGATGTCATAACTCCTCTTTCAAGGGTCTCTTCCACCTCTTTCTCTTCTTTATTTCACAGGTCATTGTCTTGAACACTTAGAATTTCTTGCTTTCTGCTTGCCCATGACCCTGGTTAATCCAGTAATAACTACAGGTCATGGACATTTGCTATATATGTCTTTCTCTCCTCAGCCCTTTATGAGCCTCATTTCACTTAATTCTCACAACAATCCAGAGAGGTACATATTATTTTCCCTGAGGAAACTGGCATTCAGGAAGGTCAAAGAGATTGTTCAAAATCATAGTTCTCAGGTAATCAATCTAGTATTCAAAAACCATTTGAATGACACAAAACCTGCACTAAAACTCAACTAGGATTTAAGAATCATGGATGAATTTGCCCAGGAGTCAAGATAGAGCATGATTTTTGAAAAGAAGAATAGCTTGCGACAAGTTATAGTTTTTGATCTTTTGTTAACATACATCAAGCTGAACAGGACCAGTTGGGGAAAACTACAAAGCAGGTTTTCATTGTCTAACCTGCTCATGCTCTGGTAACAGCTTGTGGCCTTTGGCTGCCCTGTGTTTCTTCAGAGAGGATGAACACTGTTAAATAAACTCATTTTTCCTGAAGTATGATATAACGTAGGTTTTATTTCTTTCAGCGAAATTTGAATTTTAAAAGGAGATGTTAAAATATCACAGGGGTTAAATTAAATGAGTTTTCCTCAAAGAGAGGGAATTTTAGACTATAACTGATGGGTCAAAGATGTATTTTAGGCCCTGTGACTTTTCAAGACACATTTCATATTTCACTAATGTAACAGAGGGGCTGTGACTGAAGCCAGATACCCTATTTGCTCATTCATTGCTCACCTATGAAAATCTTGAATTTTGCTTTCTTTGTTTCTTTGTTTTATTTTTTGTTTTTGAATATTATCATTATATACACCTGCTGTCCATAAGTTCCAGTTAAACCACAGAAATACTCACTGAGCAGTATCAAAATCAAATGGAAACATGCTTAATTCTATTCTTTAGGAAATAATCTTATGAGGATTAGGATTTTTTTTTAGTATACAAATGCACACTTGACAGCAAATTATTTTATTTAGATCTTATTTCCCATGCTGTAACATTTATAAGTGAAATGGTTCTTATAAAATATTTTACATGTATGTTTCCATCTACACATTAAATTATATGAATAGCATTTTCATAATTTAAGAAAACATTGGATGAAGGTGGTCAAAAGATACAACGTTTCAGTTTACAATAAATAAGTACTGGGACTGTAATATACATTGCTATTAACATCACTGTATGGTATAGTAAAAATTTATTAAAAGAGTAAATCCTGAAAGGCTCCCTGTAAGGAGAGATGCATACTTTGCACCCAATTCAAGTGACAAGTGTTAACTAAACTCATCGTGATAATCTTTGCACACCATATTTGCCAAGTCATTATGTTGCACACCTTACACTTATATTGTGACTTATGCCAATTACATCTCAATAAAACTGGAGAAAGTCATTAAAACAAATTTGAGAGCAAAAGTTTATGCATGTGCAACCTATATGTGTATGAACTAGGTAACAGAGAAATGAGTGACACAGACCAGGTTTTCCCGATAAAGGATGCTTCACGAGGTGTGATTAATGTAGTTTCATCTTTGTCATGATAATAATCAGATGGTTTCTTTATTTACAAGTAGAAAAAGGAAATGAAAGGCAATCACAGACCAATCTTTAAAAGATATATCAATTGTACTTTATACCAATGAGAGGAAATGAATTTCCATTTGATTAATAGAAAAGTTTTCAGTACTTCAGAATAAGTCCTAAGAAGAGACAATACTGGCACAACACTTCAACAAAACCCATGAACTGCATCTTTAGCTGCATTTGTTTCTATAAAGTGTGCATCAACCTAAAGTCATAGAAATGCAGAGGTCAAATACATATGAATTACCATCCAATCCAAACAGTATTTAGCAGGTCCAGTGACTGGTTCCACATCAGTCATTGTATGTTACAGCACTGACACTAATAGATGATGCCACGTGATCACTGAAACTGCCTCTGCAAAGAAAAATAGAGGTTTGCCTTTAAGATGTATGGGATAGGAAAAAAAATCAGCAAAAAATTCCCACTGGCAAGGAATCTGATTCCTGCCTTGGTGAAAAGATAATTGGTTAAGGAGAAATGTGATTAGATTGTGTCCCTCTAGAAATCACATAGGATTGAACTTTTTCAATTTGGTCTTTATAGTAGACATGTACAATCTAAGAGACCCCACGGCCATAAGCACATATTTCCATTCATGCACATGACCAAGACAGAAGCTGTGTTCAGAATTTGAAGTTGTCAGACTCCTGCTGGCATGTGATTGGCTTCTGCAATTAGAAGGTAACAGGTTTTTCAACAAAAGTAGGAGGCGATCTGGATGGTGATGATGGCCAGGCAGGAATTTAGATCCAAAAGCTGCTTGGCCAGGTAGGAAGATTGCATATATAAGATTTCAGTCTCTACAGGCCAGTCCTTAATTGTCAAGTAGAAAACCTATGTGCTCCTTGGGTCTAGAAGACCCAAGACTTCATTTTGGAGATGACTTCTTTTAAGAGACCGAGGTGCCACTCCCCACACAATGAGAGAGGAAAGGAGGGCCAAGACCAGGGGGCACTGGCCCCACAGCAGAGATGCAAAGTAAGACAGAGGAGACAATCTACAATGGCCACTCATGGATGCCTGTATCCACAGAGAAACTTCTTCACTGATGCTGGCAGGGGGTGAGACCCACTAAATCTGATGTCAGAAGCCATAAGATAAAATAGCAAAACAACAGAGACGGAATTGGAGAAGACAGTCTCCAACGAGAAAGCATGGACAGACCACAAATAAGTACAGACTGACTGACTAACGCATTCTGAAGACTGAAAACCTACCAACAAGGTTTGCATGGTTCCACCAACACAGTCCCTCACCCAATGATATAACAATGCCAAAGGAAAGCAAGAGACTAATGAACTTAACACAGACTAGCAAACAACAAAAAACAGGGTTTAAGAGAATAGAGGGGGTACCAGAGGGAAGAGGGAGGGGGAGGTATCCTAAGAACCGTTTACCGAGATTGTGATTTAATTAATAAAAACAAACAAATAAATAAATACCTAGAAAGAAAGAAAGAAACAAGAAAGAAAGAAAGAAAGAAAGAGAAAGAAAGAAAGAAAGAAAGAAAGAAAGAAAGAAAGAAAGAAAGAAAGAAAGAAAGAAAGAAAGAAAGAAAGAAAGAAAGAAATGAGTAAAAGATCCCTGGTAATATTGATAAGGAAGGAGTTGGCATGAAATCACTTTCAGATGTTGATTTTTCTAAAAATATTTTTCCAGAACTAAAATTTCTTAATTTCAAAATTAGAAGAAGGGAATGCATGTCCTAGTCTGTTTCTGTGCTTAAAGCATTACTGTCCTGGGGTGCATGGAAACTTGAGTGTCATGTCAATCTACTTATTGTATCTGCTCCATTAGGATCCATAGGAAATGTTGTCTGCAACTAAGAAATCTTTTGATTTTTTTCTAGCAGCTCAGCTGCCTGAATTGTGATAAATGCAGGAGAAAGCTAGTATGATAATGCCCTTTTAATTCAAAAGTATGGTATGATGACACTTTAATCTTGTATTTTCTGTAATTTCTTTCATGATTCAATAGCTCTAGATTGATCATGGCTATGCTTTCTTACATGCTCTCCCTTTGTGTATATTGAAGAGGGCATTTATTTTGTCTGTTTGGTATAACACAACCCTAACAAGATGGTACACAGTCACTGCTTATGTCTTCTCTCTGAGAACAGAGTCATGTAACCCATAGCTACATTTCTCTTTGTTCTTATATCTACTCAACACTTAAGTCATGCCTACAGTAGCAACTTAGAGAAAAGAATGATAATGTTAGCATTAAAGCCTGAGATACTGTTAGTTTTGAAAGTTATGTCCAAAAATTGGGTTTTTAGAAAGAATAGGAAAAAAAATGTTGCTCTTTTTGGTAACATTTAATCTCCTTTCTCCTTGATAAGTGTTCTCCAAGTAAAAAAATCTAGGACAGGTCCAGTAATTACTTTAAAATAGTTTATCTCTTAGTCCTTTTCCCTCTTGATTAATACTTATTTTGTCCAGTACAATGTGATTAGGATTCTGAACTTCAGTCAAAATTCCTCCCCTTCAATGATTTGGGCCAGCTAGAAGCAGCAGGAGTTTAGCAATGGGAAAAGGGATATACTTTATATACCTACTGTGATGGAATGTTTTCTAACCTATATTTCTGAAGTCTAGAGGAGGGAATATGGCGCAGGAAGGATAGGTTAAAGGTTATAAAGTTCCTACAGGAATGGCACAAATTTCCTTTGATTATTCTGATCACAGTGGACGTTTTATGTTGACTCTTCACACCTGGGCAGTTCTGTGGAATTTTCAGAGACAACAGTCACTAGGGTTCTTATATTTTTAAGAATTAATTACACCCTTTTTCATTGCTACTGGATGCTTGGAAGTCTAGTCACTCATAAATTCTTAGAAATCACATTGTCATTTCAGGAAAAGCGCACTTTATAATACTTTGCTGGATTTTGTATTCTCTCTTCTCTATATCCACTCAATGAAAGTATGTATATTTGACCTGTTATTGAGAGTGCCACTCCATTTGCAGCCCTTTCCTCTGGTGTTACAGGCCGTGGCCTCAAAGTCTCTACCTCTGATTTTTTGGATAATAATTAGCCAGTTATAAAATTTCATCACTTCAAAGAATACTTTCAAGTTCAAAGAGCAATATCCTTGAGTATTTTTTTTTTCATTGAGCTAAAATAAGATGGAGTGACTCTCCCTCACAAGGAAAATGACTCAATCTTCTGACAACACATTCCAAAGATTTTTTTTTCTGTTATCCAACTCATATTTTAGTTTCACAAACTTCCTCTTTTTTATTTAAATGTTGTTTGTGCTTTTCAGGTGTTAATATCATACATCACACCCACCACCAAATCACCATAATCCTTCCCACACACCAATTTGCTCCCACTTAGTTCTTGTCCATCCCTTATTAGTTCTCCCCAAGCCCTTCTGGTGTCTAGTTTTTTATTTATTTTATTTTATTTTATTTTTCATTTGCATGTATATGTATATATAGCATTGTTATATACCCTGAAGTTCTCCTACCACCTTATCACCCATGAGCCATCGTCTTAATCTCTTGTGTCCATCTCTCCCCCAATTTTACCCCCTCACTCTTCCTTGATTTATGTTTCAGTTCTGCTGACAGTTTGTTAGTTTTAAGTTTTACCTGTCTTTTGTGTATTTGTTTTCTCTATACCCCACACATAGGTGAGATCACCCAATATCTTTTTCTTTCTATCTTATTTCTTTTAGCATGATTCCTTCTAGCTCAATCCATGTTATCACAAATGCATCAAATTAGTCTTTTTTGATGGCTAAATAATATTCCACCATGTAGATATACTACAACTTTCTGATCTATTCATCTGTTTTGGGGCATTTGGGTTGTTTCCATATCCTGGTTATTATAAATAGTGCTGCAATAAGTATCCAAATAAAGGTGTCCTTTTGAATTTGTGTTTTTATATCCTTTGAGTAGATTCCCAGAAGTGGGATTGCTAGATCAAATGATAGTTGCATTTTCAGTAGTTTTAGGATCCTCCACACAGCTTTACATGGTGACTGGACCAGTTTGTATTCCCACCAGCGGTGTAAGAGTGTTTGTTTTTTTCCACAACCACTCCAGCACTTGTTACCCATTGATTTGATCTAGGCCATTCTTACCAGTGTGAGGTAAAATCTCATTGTTGTTTTGATTTTCGTTTCCCTGATGATAAGTGATATTGAGAAATTTTTCATATGCCTATTGACCATTTGGATTTCCTCTTTGGAGAAGTGTCTTTAGTTTTATAGTCAAAGTCTTAGTTTGGCTTTATCTGACCCCTTGTTTAGTTTTTACATATTCCATGTGTGACACCATCCAGTATTTGTCTCCTTCTGTTTTATTTTATTTATTGACTCCTGTAAGCTCCCCCCCCCCTAAAACAGAAGAGAATATAAACAATTAGAACTATATGGAATAGTTTTTATTGGCTGGAGTTGAAGGTGAGTTAAAGTGTATAAAAAGATTTATTATCACCTTCTCTGTGTTGGTAGTTTGTCATCTTATTTGGAAGTAAAATCAAGCAATGAAGTATTTGGACATAAAACCAGAAAAGATATAGTAAAGAGATAAGATATATGTACAAAAATAAACAATCCAGCCAGTGAGATTTATTGGATAGTGACCAGGTGATGCACTTTTTTCCAGTTGTTCAGTGCAAACAGCTCTACCTTTGCCATACATTAAGAGTGATCATGTGAAGCTAGTTTATAACTTGTCACTAATACTACTGCTACTTAATCAATTATCATTTCTATTTACCTAGGGTTCTGGGATTTAAGTTTTCTAAGTTATAGTTGACGATAGCTGCTATAGAAATGCTAATTTCTTAAGTATATCACCAAAAAACTCTTCTAGAGAATTTATATAGCCTTCCTCAATGTTAAATCACATTCAAAGATTGTACATATATTTAATTAGGAAAAAAATTCATGAACATACTTGCAAGTTGTCATCTCCTCTTTGGCAGATGAAGATTAAAATGTTAATTTCCGTGCTTGTTTTGGCAGCAATATACTAAAATTGGAACGATACAGAGAAGATTAGCATGGCCCCTGCGCAAGTATGACATACAAAGTTGTGAAGCATTCCATATTTTTATTGCAAGGACATGACAACAATCCAAATACCCCCAAACAGACAAAGATGTGGTATATATACAAAGCAGAAAATGATGTGGTATATATACACAGTGGAGTATTACTCAGCAATCAAAAATGGCAAATTTGATGAATTTGTCAAAACATGGATGTACCTAGAAGAAATCATACTAGCAGAAACGAGTCAGAAAGAAAAAGATAGAAACCAAATGGTTTCACTAATATGTGGACAACCAAATGAAAATACACAATGGGAGGGTGGGGACTAGCTGAAGCAGTTGGGGAGGGGAGGTAGTGGGTGACCCCCAGGGATTAAAATGATGTGAAATATATATATAAATGTAAATAAATTATTCAATAAAAATGTTAAGTTCTTCAATGATAGTTGATGCTATTATTCCTATTTTGTGGTTATCCCTATGTTTAAGTACCTAGATCCCAATTAAATTTGAATATATATACACATATATATTGCTATTGTACATTAGCTCTATTCTCATCTCTGTTGTTGATTCTGATATTTTTTCACTGATTAAGTGCAATTTTTTTCTACTTTTTATTTCTTTTCCAAGGTAAAATAGTAGCACCTTCTTTTATTCACTATTACATTTTTAGAAGTCATATATACTTTATATATACAGAGATTATATATTATCTCTTCTATATGGACAGAATATATGTAGGATAGATAGAGAGATAAATGATAGATAGGAATTTTATATCTCTATATCTATCTATGTATCTATGTATCTATGTATCTATGTATCTGTCTGTCTGTCTATCTATCTATCTATCTATCTATCTATCTATCTATCTATCTATCTATCTATCATCTATCTATCTATCTATCTATCTATCTATCTATCTATCTATCTATCTATCTATCTATCTATCTATCTATCTATAATCTCTTCTAATCTCTTGTGTAGTTATAGATAGTATAAATCAAATGCAGAAGGACTAGGGTTACTGAGGCACTAAACCATCCATGAACAGCAAGGGGATTGTTTTCTCCTCTACTCAGTGATTTATAAGGTTTTCCACAGTCTTGTTGCAGGGTCCCCTTGATGCATTGAATTCCAGTGATTCTGTTCCTATAAAGTTAGATCAGAAAGGAACAGAGAGCACATAAATTTGATCAAATGGCATCTGAAATTACAGGTAGTTCAAAAGACCCGATTATGCTCTTTTCCTTCAACCTTTATCACCAGACAGATAAGTCATTCCTTCATTGAGTGAGGCAGTCAAGAAAAACTGGGAATGATCTCTAGTTAACTCCCTTCATCTCTGGGGACTAGAATGGAAAATAAGATTGTACTCGGTGGAAATTTTTATGAATGTGAATGAGTTTTCTCACAATGGAAAGAATGCTGAATTCAGAGTCGTAAAACTTGAATGGCAACACAAATCTGCTACAATGAGCAATTTTTCCTCATGCAAATTATTTACATCTCATATATTGATTTCCTTGTATGTAAAATGAGAATAATAATGCCTGCATCACAGTGTTTCTCTAAGAATTATAACAAGAAGCATTGGCAAGATGAAGAAACTCAAGAAATGGCAGAAAATATACTTACTACTAACAAAAATAATATATTTGTATCTCAATTTATGATCAATAAAATAAGCATAATCCACTTCTTCATAACTGTGTTGTAAAAACATATGGCATTATGCTAGATATGAAAGTGTGTCATATTCAAAATTTTTATTTTAAGACATGTTTGTACATAATGAAAGGAAAGACTTCATTAAAAATCCAACCATTCTCTATGCATCTCCTCTACTATCCACATGGGAAAATTCACTTTGGACATTTTTGGTCACCAAATGTATGGGTATTTTTCCTACAGTAGTACTCCATGACAGAAGGTGGGTATTGTACAATTGAAAACAACACATTATCACTCCCTTCAAGATTTGATAAAAGATATAGCAAAACATGTAGCTGAAGAAAAATAGGCAAGAACTGGAGCCCAAGCACAAGTACCTCTGTCTCCCTGAAATTGGGGTGCATCACCCAATTTGTGTGGATATATGCTTACCTCTAGGTACCTGAATCTCATATTTTTGAAATGTTTATGGAGGCTTTCATCATTTTGCATAAAGGATCATTACCTTCGTTTAAGCCCTTCTACTTCTCAAGACAATGAAAAAAGCAACTGAGAATTCTAAAATAATTATCTCTTGATCATTCCAGAATGAGCCTCTAATCAGGAGTCATCCAGGAGCCTAACCAGCATCACCCCATTAGAATAAAAGGCTCCCATCATCCAAGACATTACAAGCATTTCAGGAGTTGTGTGCCAGGACCCAAGGTTAAATATGAAGCATTAGAATTAAAATATATAGAACTGGGCCCCCTCCCGGGGAAAAGGGCTTTGGGCTAGACACACTGGGACACCAGTCCTGCAATTTCAGGTAAGGACAAGCCAATTCAGCAGTGCTGGACTCTGTGGAGCCCTGACTCCTGGACTCCCTCACAGCTCTCTTTCCCACCATCCCAACCAGGGCCATTGGACCTGGCCCCTCCTGGGGAAAGGGATTTTGGGCTAGGTACACTGGGACCCCTGCAATTCCAGGTGAGGACTTGCCAGCCCAACAAAACTCTGAACATTGGATTGAGAACAGAGAACTCTAGAAAAACGGACAGATAAAAAATAAGATAAAAACTTGAGATTGCTACCAATCAAAATATAATAAGTGGGAAACACTACCAAGAGAGTACAAACAACAACAATAACAAAACCAGAAATAGAATGTGCAACAGCTAACTACTTCTCTAACCTCAGCAAAAGACAGAGTTAAACACAACCTGGGGGAAATATTCTAAAGATCATGCCAAATACAAATTCCAAAGTGGTCCAACACATTTATCAAATCTGAAAACAAGCGACAGAAAAATGAAGAGCTGCAAATGTTCAAGCTAGCCCTTCTGGACCTAGCTCACTTCTGAAGGAAAGGCAATCCCCAGAACCCAATAATGATGAACTAGAAGAAATGCCTTACCTGTCAGAGAAAGAATTCAAGCTCAGTAAGACAAAGGTACTCAAATAGTTAAGAGAAGACTTCAATCTCAAATTCATAAAAGTGCAAAAGAGTTAGAAGAATATAAAGATGAATGCATTAAGAGGGATAACAAAATGGAAGAACTGAAGAAAGAAAATGAATCCCTAAGAAAGAAGCAAATAGAAACCCTGGAGTTAAAAAGAACACTAGAGGAGATTAAAAATGCAGGAAAAACCCATGAAAATAGAATAACAGAAACTGAAGAATGAATCAGTAATCTTGAAGACACTGAAATTAAAAGGTCCAATGAAGAAAAAAAATAGGAATAAAAATAAAGAATACTAAAGGTAAACTCAGAGTTCTTTCTGACTCTTTGAAGAAACAAAACCTTAGATTAACCAGGATCCCAGAAGGAGAAGAGAGATTCAAGGGCTCTGACACCTATTTAAAGAAATTTCATTTCTCTAACCTGAAGAGAGAAATGAAAATAGATATACTGGAAGCCAGAAGAACTCCAAACTACTTTAACAAAAAGAAAAACATGGCAAGATACATAATTGTAAAATTTTCCAGAGCTTAATATAAAGAAAAATTAATGAAACAGATGACATTCAAAGGAAAACCTATCAGAATGACCTCACACTTCTCAGAAAAACACTCCATGCAAGAAGACACTGGAGCCACATATTCAAAAAACTTCCAAGAAATCAAGTGCCAGCCAAGAATACTCTATCCTACAAAGATCTACTTTCTCTATGATGGAAAATAAGAACCTTTACAGACAAAGAAAGCCTCAAAAAATTCACCATTACTAAACCTTCACTTCAAAAAACTCTACAAGAAACCCTTAGACCTAAACCAACAGAAAACTGAATAGAAGCAACAGAACAAACTACCTAACAGAACCTCAAAATGACTACCAAAACGATAACCTCAGACCATCAAATATCGATAATTATCCTAAATGTCAATGGTCTAAATTAATAAATCAAAAGACACAGAGAGGCAGAGTGGATCTAAAAATAAAACCCAACAATCTGCTGCCTGCAGGAAACACACTTGAACTCAAAAGATAAGCACAGATTACAAGTAAAGGGCTAGAAAACAATTCCACAAGCAAATGGCCCCTAAAAGAAAGCAGGAGTAGCCATATTAGTAACAGATAAAACAGACTGTAAACTAAAAAAGGTTAAAAGGGATAATGAAGGACACTACATATTGGTAAAAATGTTAATACATCACAAAGACCTAACAATTATTATCATATAAGTGCCAAATGAGGGAAGACCAAAATTCATCAACTACTAACAACACTGAAAACAGACATAGGCAAAAATACATATGTGGTAGGTGACTTCAATACCCACTCTCATCAAAGGATAGATCAACAAGACAAAAACTCAACAAAGACACAAAAGCTCTAAACGAACACCTTGATCAAATAGACCTCATAGATATCTATAGAACGCTGCATCCCAATAGAAAGGAATATACCTTCTTTTCAAATGCGCATGGATCATTCTCAAAAATTGACCACAGAAAGGACATAAGACAAATATTAATAAATACACAAAGATTAAAATAGTACCAACTTTTTTTCTCTGATCATAAAGGCAACAAACTAGAAATCAACAAGGAAAAGAAAGCAAGAAGAGTGCCTAATACATGGAGACTGAACAACATGATACTAAATGAAAACTGGGTAATTGAGGAATTAAAGAAGAAATTAAAAACTACCTTGAAAAAAATGACAAAGAAGAAACAACATTCCAAAATGTCTGGAACTCAGCAAAAATAGTTTTAATAGGAAGGTTCATAGCAATACAAGCTCAATACAAATAAGAAATTGAACAAAGAAATAATCTAATCTCCCTACTTGAAGAATTAGAAAAGGAACAACAAAAAAAATCCAAAACCCAGTAGAAGACAGGAAATGATGAAAATAAAAGCAGTAATAAATAATCTATAAATTAAAATAACAGAAGATCAACAAAACCAAAAATCTGGTTCTTTGAAAAAATAAATAAAATTGATAAACCCCTTGTAAAGCTCATAAAGAAGAGAGAACACTCAAATAAATAGGATTATAGATGACAGAGAAGAAATTACAATGGACACAGTAGAAATCCAAAGGATAATCAGAGATTGCTATGAGCATCTATATGCAAACAAATAGAACAATCTGGATGAGATGGACAGGTTCCTAGAAAGATGTAGCTCCCCAAAACTGAACAAAGAAGAAATAGAAAACCTCATCAAACCAACCACAAGCAGTGAAATTGAAGCAGTTATCAAAACTCTCCCTAAAAACAAGAGTCCAGGGCCCGATGGCTTCCCAAATTAATTATACCAGACATTCAAAGATGAAATAACACCTGCATTACTAAAAATTTTCCCCAAAAATAAGAAAGAAGTAAAACTGCCAAACACATTCAATGAAGCAAATGTCACACTCATATTAAAACCAAATAAAGACAGCACTAATAAAGAAAACTATAGAGCAATTTCCTTAATGAACACAGATGGAAAAATTTTAAACAAAATCCTGGCAAATCAAATCCAATGATTCATGATTCACCATGATCAAGTAGGATTTATCCCAGAGGCACAAGGATGTTTTAACATCTGGAAATCAATAAACCTAATACGCCACATCAACAAGGGAAAAACCAAAAACCATATAATCGTATCAATAGATGCAGAAAAAGCATTTGATAAAGTCCAACGCTCATTCATGACAGAAGCACTTGAAAAATTGGGGATAAAAGGAACATACCTCAACATAATAAAAGCCATCTACGACAAACCTGCAGCAAACATCATCCTAAATGAGGGAAAATTAAATCATTTCTATTCAGATCTGGAACAAGGCAAGGATGCTTACTCTCTTCACTACTTTTTAATATCATATTGGAAGTTCTAGTGAGGGCAATTAGGCAAGAGAAAGACATAAAAAGGATACAAATAGGGAAAGAAGAGCTGAAGCTATCACTCTCTGCTGAAGACATGATTCTCTATGTAGAGAACCCAAAAGTCCACAGCAAAACTAGCTGGGAACAAAATCAATGCACAGAAGATAGTAGCTTTCCTGTATGCAAAAATCCAAACAGAAGAAAAAATTTAAAAAGCAAACAAACAGAAACACCCCATTTACTATTACATCAAAAAAAATTAAATACTGGGAATAAACCCAACAAAACTCATGAAAGATCTATACCAAAAAAAAAAAAAAAAAAAAAAAAAAAAAAAAAAAAAAAAAAAAAAAAAAAAAAAAAAAAAAAAAAAAAAAAAAAAAAAAAAAAAAAAAAAAAACTTTAGAACACTGCTAAAAGATATAGAAGGCATAAGAAAATGGAAAGACATTCCCTGCTCATGGATTGGAAGAATTAATATCATCAAAATGGCCATCCTTCCAACAGCAATCTACAGATTCAGCACAATCCCTATAGAAATTCCAATGGCATTCGTTAAAGAGATAGAACAAAAATTGCTGAAATTCATTTGTAATAACAAAGACCTCGAATATCACAAAGTCTCCTGGCCAGAAAAAGAGAGAACGGAGGCTTAAATATTCCAGATTTCAAATTATACTACAAAGCCATAATGATAAAAATAGCTTGGTACTGGTATAAAAACAATCTGAAGAATTGAATAGAGTTGAGTGCCCTGAAATAAAACCACACATATATAGTTAAGTAATCTTTAACAAAGGAGTGAAAAACTACTTTGGAACAAAGATAGCTTCTTCAACAAATGGTGCTGGGAAAACTGGACCAAGATATGCAAAAAAATGAACCAAGACAACTCCCTTACACCATGTTAAAAAACAAAAACAAAAACCTCAAAATGGATAAAAGACTTAGATGGAAGACCTGAAGCTATAAAATACATAGAGGAAAACCTAGGCAAAACCCTCCACAAATTACAATTCAAAAAAATCCCTTTCTGGACACATCTACAGATAGCAAAAAAATGAAGGAAAAAATACAGATGGGACTACATCAAACTAAAAAGCTTCTATACAGCCAAAGAGACAACAGAAAAAAAAACAAAAAGAAACCCATGGAATGAGAAAAAATTTTTGCCCCACACAAGAGTGATAATGGTTTAATAACAAAGATCCACAAGGAACTCACACAACTAAACAACAACAAGACACCCAATCAAAAAATGGGGAGAAGAACCAAAGAGACACTTCTTAAAAGAGGAAATACAAATAGCCAACAAGCACATGAAAAATTGCTAAATGTCACTAGCAAATCAAAACCACAATGAGATACCACCTTACACCAGAATGGCCCACATCAAAAAAATGGGCAACAACAAAAGCTGGCGTGGATGCGAAGAGAAAGGAACACTCTTACACTGCTGGTGGGAATGGAAACTTGTCCAGGCATTGTGGAAAGCTGTGTGGAGGACCATCAAACTAATGAAAACGGAGATACCATTTGACCCAGCAATTGCTCTTCTGAGAATATACTCAAAGGAAACCTCAGTGCTTGTACAAAGGGATACCTGTGCTCAGATGTTTACTGCAGTGCTATTTATAATTGCTAGGATATGGAAGCAACCCAAATGTCCCAAAACAGATGAGTGGATGGAAAAAAATTTGGTACGTATATGCAATGGAGTATTACTCATCAATTAAAAATGACAAATTTTATGAATTTATGATAACATGGATGTACCTAGAAGAAATCAAATTGGCTGAAACAAGTCAGAAGAAAAATACAGGCCAAATGGTTTCACTAATATATGGACGACCAAATGAAAGTACACATCTGGGGCTGAGGGACCAGCTAGAGCAGTCAGGGAAGGGAGGTGGTGGGTGACTCTGGGGAGTACAATGATGTGAAATATATGCATACATACATAAATTATTTTTTAAAAATTTAAAAATCTAAATTATCAGTTAAAATAAGAGAGAAAGAATTAAAATATATACCATATCATTTAAGAACACAGGGATAAGGAAGTAGAGATCAAAATATATTTTCTATTATTACAAAGATCAAATCTGAATTGTGTGTTCCCAATAACCCCTCTGTGTTTTGTGCCTTCCTTTCCTAGCCCTTAATATGGTATTTTGCTGTTCTTCCACATTTTCTCCAGCCCAGAG
>PVHY01019518.1:0-27226 GCA_004024945.1 Uropsilus gracilis | reverse complement strand
CACTAAACATCAACTTAACCAAACAACAATTTGCAGAAAAATGGGAGGAGTGACTGAAGGGGGGATACCGAGGGGGGATATGGAGCGAGGAGGAAGGGGGATACAGAGGGGGATATGGAGGGAGAAGGAGGGATCAATTAATGCACAATTGTGACAAATCAATAAAATGAATTAAAAAAAAAAGAAATACAGATTAAAATCACAATGAGAAACTATCTTACTACTGTGAAAATGGCACCTATTAAAAGGCCCCTGAAAGCATTGGAGGAGATACGCAGGAAAAAGGAATGTCACTACATTGTTGTAAGGAATATAACTGGTATAACCATAATGAAAAGAAATTTGCATCTACCATAAGAAACTAAAAATGGAAATAACAACCCAGTCATCACACTCTGGGGCATCTATCCATAGAATATGGGATTATCAACACAAAAACCATAGGTTCCACAGTGTTCACAGTGGCACTGTTTCCAATAGCTATGACATGGAAGCAGCCTGAATGTTAACAGACGATTATATTGAGATGTGGTGTAGCCATATCAGGAAGTTGCAAACAACTATAAGGAAGGATGAAGTGCAGTCAGTTTCAACAAAATGGAGGGCATATGAAAGAATTCCATTAAGCAAAGTAAACTAGCACAGAAATAAAATACTGGACAATTAAATGTAAAACACCCAAAATAATCAGTGAACATGAATAAATTTCCTGAAGTTCCTGAGGTTAAAAGAGAGAAGGAGGAAAAAGGACTGGGCAATGTAAGGGATGGTGGTATGGGGAAATAATAAAACAAACAAACAAACAAACAAACAAATAAATCAAAGTTCATTCTAACCTATATCTGGCAGCTATCACCACACCAGAAACTATCTCTTGCATTTATATTGTATTTTCTACTAAAAAAAAAATTAAATACCTTGGAATAAATTTAACCAAAAAAGTAGACTTATATACTGAAAACTATAAGCATTAATCTGAAATAGAAGACAAAAAGAAATGGAGAGATAATTCATGCTCATAGACTGTAAGAATTTTGTCACTAAAATGGCTATATTATATAGCATTATGCAGATTTAGTTCATTTCTTATCAAAATCTCAGTGGTATTCTTCAAAGAAATAGAAAAATAATCATGAAGTTTATGGTACTACAAAAGACCCTGAAAGCAAAAACACTCTTGAGGAAAAAAATAAAAATGGAGGCATCACAATTCTCAGCTTCAGACTGTACTACAAAGTGATAATTAAAGTAGTATGATAGAATAAAAATGGACTTGCAAATCAATGGAACAGAATCGAGAACCCAGAAATAGTCACACATAAATGAATAACTAATTTATGACAAATGAACTAAGAACTTGCAATGGAGGAAGTAATGTCCATTCATTAAACAATATTGGGGAAATATGACAGCTAAATGCTGAAATCCTACCTAAGATGCATAAAATTAGCCAATATGGATTAAAGACTTGTGTTTAAGTCTTGAAATTATAAAATACTTAAGAAAAAGCATAGGTAGTGTTTTCCTTGACATCAATGACAGAGATATATTTGGGGACTTGACTCTAACAGCACAGGAAGCAAAAGCAACATAAACGGATGGAACACATCAAAGTAAAAACCTTCTGAACAGTGCAAGACACAATCATTAAAATGAAGAGAATTGTGTGGTAAAGAATGGAATTAGACTTATTGGTGTACTTCATGTAGAATATAGAGATACTAATTTTTAATAATACATTCCTGAAACTTACCTAATATTCCTTCAGTTAAAAATAAAAATGTTGAATAATTTTGCCTTAGTTTTCACAAATTTGATTTTTAATATTTAGAGTCAATTCATCCAAATTTGTTATTCTCTTTTATGTGATGGCAATGGTCTGATTTATTTTTTCCAGATCATATCAACTTGAGTCATCGCCACTTAATGCTCCTCTTCCCTTCCTCTGCTTTGAAACACAACCATATTATATAATTGCTTCCCCATAAATATGGTTCCTCTATTTTCTGGTATCAAAATCCCAGTTTTTGAAATTGCTATACTATAATTACTATGGAACTGAAGTGTGAAAAAACTAATAGATCACTGGAACTGGATAAGAATCTGGTGCATCTGATTTATAAATCAACAAAGAGCCTGGAAAGATAAGTAGACAGTTTCTCTGGACAAAACTTTGATGGAGGTGAAAGGTGAAAGGTTATCTTTTTACTTCTGAACAACCTTTTCAGATGTCTGGTTTCCAGAAACTTCGTACAATTACAGATTACACAGGGCTTTCTCCCTGCCAGGCCTGCTATCTTACAGGGCAACTTCTGTTTCTCTGAACTTATTTTCTAGTCATCTCTTCCAAGTTCCACTTTCATTTGAACTATATTTGGGAGATTCTTGAGTAAATAATCTATACTAGGGTATTTCTTACTGATGCGATTTAAGATAGTCATGGCACATGTGATATGAATACTGGTGTGTGTCCTTCTACACCAAAAGTAAGCAGTCATCCTATCCTATACTTTCCCCCTGATCCTAGGGTTCTGAGAGCTCTTCTCAACACGGTTCCTTAGGGATTCTTAACACAAAATCAACATTCGAGTTGGAATTATCTTCCTACCCCTGGAGTAATATTTTCTTTTCCAGGAGAAACAAACATTGAAGAATCCAAGCTTTGATGGTTGCTGCAGTAGTTTCTCAGGGCAACCACAGCAAAACACTAAAAACTCAATGACTTGAAACAACAGGAATCTATTTTCTTATGGTTGTAGGGCTGGAATTCTGAAATAAACCTCACTCTGCTCTCTCTGATGATTCTAGGAGAGAATCCTTCCTTGCCTCCTCTAGCTTCTGGTGTTCCTTGGTGATTCTTGGCTTGGGGAAGCCTCACTTTCAGTCACATGGTTTTCTTGCCATGTATTTTCATGTCATCTTCCCCCCGCCCATGGCTATTTATTTTCAAATTTCTCCTCTTTATGAGGGTACCAGTCATATCGGAAGAACTTAGTGGCCTTATTTTAAATTGATTATCTCTATAAAGACTTAATTTCCAAATAAAGTCACAGTGATTGGTACTGGCACTTCCACAGATAATTTTTTGGGGGGCTGGGGGGAATCAGCTAATAATAGTGGTACCCAAACTTCTTGGGGGAAAGCTTCCTGCGAGGCTCACCATTTTGCACCAAACACATAGTGATACCTGGTTGTGGGAGTGTATTGAAGATAGTCATCATTATTTGACTGGCTAAAGAGATTCTGGGCTCAGAGCAAAATCCAAAATTAAACCCTCCACAATTACTGGAAGATTTAACGGGATTAATTCTTGTTTAACAGGATTAGTTTTTGTTGTTCTTTCGTTCTACTTTAAAGGAAATTTGAGGCCTTGTACATTGCTCACTAAATTTCATTGTAGGGACAACAATGCAAATAAGATCAAGCTCTGAACACATTGGGAATATTTCCAGAACAGGTGCTTATTCATTTGTTTTTCACAAATGCTGAAAGTTTTTGAACTTATGAAGGCAAAATCTAGTTCTGTAGTATTGACTTTTCAGTCTCACAAATTATAGGTCAACCGAAATTTATGAGCTCAGTTTCACCCTGCTTCATGTGTGATTTGAGTTCATCTATGGGAAATGAACAGAGGCAGGGAGTAAATTATGAGGTAAGGAACAGTATTCACTAGGCATTTATGAGATTTCTTGGTCAGCAGATTAGTTGATTCATGGTTAAAAAAGAACTTATTAGACTTCTTTATGAAGGATTATTTTTTTATTGCTTATATGAAATAGGCATAATCTAATTTTATCATTAGTGCAGAACAAATGTGCTAAGGCTTGAAAGATGTGCTCACTCAGAATTGGATGAAAACTGTTATTAAAGTTGAATTCATGAGGTACTGTTTGGGAAAATGTTTTAAGTGTAATCACTTAAATATGACTAATGTCAGATACGGGTGATGTCATCCAACTACTTGCTGTTTATTTTTCACTTAAAAGTAAATACAATATTGCTTCTCTTTAAAGGAAATTGTGACAGAAGGGCAGAGTCACCTAATTAAAACAGTAAACTTCTGCCTCTCATTCTGCAGGTGGTTTATTATGGGCAATTCACTAAGAAAGTTGTTTGGGAGCAGTGGGAAGACTGTCTGGCATAGTGCACTATGGGCTCATGTAATTCTAAAATGCAAATCTCAGTGCCATCTCTGTGATCTCTTGAGCAAAGTTCTTAATCTGAGTACCTCAGTCTTCTTACTTTTAAAATATGGTCAGTGATACTTCTCTTGTAATAAGATAAGGGTTAAATCAGATATTATTGTGAAAAGTGTTTCACTTGAAAGAAATTTTGCAACAAAGTCTCTTGTCCTTTTTCTTAAATACCATTATTTTGGTTACATGATCAAATGTTTTTATAATTTTAAACTAAAACCTGGCTCTAAACTAGAAAAGTTGGTAAAGTTTATTCTATTTCCTGTCCCAAGACAACTTAGAAGAGGGAACTGTCAAAATTATTTATGTTTAACATTTAAATTAAACTCCCTCTTTGTAGGAGAGACATTATGAAATGTGTTGTGAGAAAGGATGTAAGTACCCTAAAAGCATGTCCTCAGGTACAGAGCTCTTCTCCTGGAGAGCAGCCTTAGGTTTGCTAAGTAGTTTGATGAATTGCAATATTTTCCCTACCCTTTTCACTTTGATCTGCACCTATTTCATAAGGGCTACTAATTGGCCTTTGTTGGCTGTTCTGGTGTTAACAGAGAGAAATTACTTTTGGCTCTGTTTGCAATCTTGGCACAACCAGGAAGAAGGGAAAAGGAGCTCACAGATTATTGCTTTAATTTTACATAACCTTGTAGTCCATTTGGGCAACTAAATTGACAATAACCAGTTTTCAAAGTGTTTATCAAGACCATCTGTTTTGAACAAATTATCTTGTATAATTTGTTTGAAGAAATTATAATTATCTGAATTATAATTAAGAGGAACCAGGTCTGAGTATAGATTTTCAAAGCAAACTTTTCATGAATTGCTTTTGTTTTAATGCATTACGATTAAGGAATTGTATACTCTGGCTATCACACAGGTTCCCATGATTCCCCCGCAGCATGCTTAGATTTGCATGCTCACTTGTTTCATTGTTTTACTCACAAATATCTATCTTTGGTTTTAAAATGAGTGTGTAAGCATTGTTGGATGATCCTAATCATCTGTGATTTTCTCCATTTTACAATAAAGAAATGCTATTGAACATTGAACAATTAATTGCTTAGCAACAGGATTTTCAAGTGAGCTACAGCTTTCCAGGATCAGTGAAAAGAAAACCTCTCCATATACTTGGTCTATGATTAGGATTGGATTTTGCTATACATAGCTCTTCTTTACAGCACTGGATGCCAACAGGTTTATAACTCCATCTCTAGATTTATTGCCCCAGGAAATAATATTTCAATTGTAGCTATCTCAGTGAGATATCTCTATAAAGATTCTCTTTTACTTTGTGCTTTGAAACATACTGTCAATGAACCAACTTTTATGACCACATAGATGGCAGAGGTGCATACATCAGTTGTTTTTCTAAAGTGAAATATTGAATGAAAACAATGTTCTGGAAACCATACCCACATCTAATGCTTACGAATTTTCCAAAATCTCTATCTTGCCAGAAAGTATTTGAGAATGTAGAGGATCTTTTGATTTAGGGCAGTGATTTTTCCACTCAAAGCTTGTGCAATGTCAAACATTCTCTAAATTGTTCTGGTGATCTAAGAGAGGTTCACCATATTATACAAATAAGCACTATCTTTTCAAACATATATTGCTGAAGAAGTGTGTTTTAAAGAAAAGTATGATATAAGTGGATACATTTGTATAAATGTGTGAAATGATAAATAAATACATAAATACAGAGAGTTAAAGTGTAACTGGGGGCTGAAGGGCAAGGTTGGAACCAAGAACTGTTAAAGGTGGTGCCTCCTGATGGGGTGGGGGGTGTCACAGGTCAGGATGAATATGACCAGATTGGTAGGGTTAGAGACTGATAGGGAATACAGGAGAATGCAGAAGTACCTCTGAGGTCAGCCATCCAGCCCCTACCATGCCATCTTCTAGATGTTGCTGCTGGCTTTTGTAGGACAAGGAGAAGCTTCCAGCAGCCAACCTTGGAGGACAAAAGGTTTACAAGTTTTGCAAGTAGCTGGTAGTTGACACTGTCTCCAGTTCGGCTGTTGCTTATACCTGAGGGGAAGGTGAGGGCCAGAGCATGGTGCCTGGCTGAGCTGTGTCAGTTTTGGCTGTTTGTTGGGTGACTCCTCAGCGCTGCTCTGTTCACTGTTCACAGTTGTCTGACACTGTCTGTTGCTGCCTTGGGCACACACCTCAGCGGTTCTATGGGTGTCTTCTGCTGTTGTAGGGAGTTGGATCCTGGCTTACTGTCTGGCTGCATGCTGTAGGCTCTCAGTGGTGGGAAGATGACATCTTGGTAAACGCTGGACAATATCTGGGATGAGATAACTGGCCATTTGTGGTCTCAATGACTCTTTGATTTCCCTTGTTTGTTTGTTAAATAAATCCCATAAATGCCATTGCTGTTGTTCCTGAACTTGAATGTTCTTGTAATTGTGTGCACAGGTGAAGAACTTAGTTATGGGTAAACTATTCTGGTACCATCCTTAACCAGCTTTAGTGCCCCTTGTTTCCTGGCAAAAGAAGTTTCAATCTGTGCAGCACTTGGTATATAATTTTCTGAGAAGTTATAAGTGCTCAATCTCTGGTATTCCTTAAAAAAGTTTATTTATCTGACTTTTTCTTGGGTGTCTTAGAGTTTTAGATGATTGTGGTAACACTTAGAATTACTGTTCTCCTGAGGCTTGGTCTCCCTAATTCCTAATGCTGTGGCAGTCAGAAAAATACATTGCACATATGAGACTCCAAGTCTCAGTTTCAAAGCACTTTACAAATATCAATTAATTGCTTTGAATGGGGGAGTTGTGCAGCTGCTGGGGAAAAGGAGCACACAGTGATTGGCTCATTATCTCTTACAGCTGTTGAAAATGTGCCTCAAAGAAATAATTACAGGTTTTCATATATATTTAAGGAAGAAAGGACCAGGGTGAAGGCGACTAAGGGTCTTTTTAAACAAACAACTCTTGTCTTTGTGTTCTGTTTTGAGAGCAGCAGTTTCATTGCAAACAATTATCCTTCCTTGGACAAAAAAGGAAATGCTATAATACCACCTCACCAAGAAAATGCAATATGGTAAATCATCTTTATAAAATTTTCAGTCGGATCACTTTTCAATTTCGGGCTATTTAGAATTTTTATTTATCAGTAGTAGTACTGATTCTAGACTGCTTGATGTAGCCTCATTTAATGTCTGATCCAATGTCAGTTTTGTCAGGCTTTAATTATGCATGAAAACGGAACAGAACAAGTAGAGAATAATTGATTGTTCTTCTTGCATTGTTTTCAGCAGCATTATTGCCATAAGTTCCCCACATTCCCTAAACTATCCAAACCATCTCCCCTGTCACTAGAA
This sequence comes from Uropsilus gracilis, assembly GCA_004024945.1. Taxonomy (NCBI): domain Eukaryota; kingdom Metazoa; phylum Chordata; class Mammalia; order Eulipotyphla; family Talpidae; genus Uropsilus; species Uropsilus gracilis. Next base: position 19,705 of record PVHY01019518.1, on the reverse strand, counting down.
AGAAATACTTGGCCATGGAAATGCATCTCTCTGTATTTTCTTTTTTTCTTTCCTTCTCTTCTTTTTCATAATGTGAATCTCCTGGTTGGGCAGATAAGCTGTTAATTCTATTAATGTTCTTATCAAAATCACTAATGTAACTGAAACTTCCCATTTAGTGATTTATTATCCTGAGCAGCTGAGTCGAATGCCCCCTTTCATATTCTGTAATTGGCAGTAGAAGGAAGGAGACTTTTGAGGGAGATGCACTCAGCTAACCGTTTCCATTTCAACTGACTATTGAGCAAACAAATGGGGTGTCCTTTCACTGGTTTAAATCATTTAAAATGATAAAGCTAACAGTTCTGCATTTGAATATATGCCCTGGATATCTGTGCTAAAGATGCTGACCTCTAAGACATTAAAATATGGGCATAATAACATCCCAGTATAGAATTTTGTCATCAATAAAACATTCAAGTGGGGTGTTAATTGACATGGAAAGGCCAGAATTGATCACACTTGTAATCTGACCCTTATTATTACACCATCCGTGAAACCCCGGAAATAAATATCTTTCCTTTGCATGCTGAGAGCTGGATTCTTTTGTATACGAAAGGAGACTGCACATGCAGTAGATTCCCATAAGTAAGCATTGAAATAGAAACCAGTATCAAAGTCTACCACCAGTTGGAAAGGAACTTGAGCAGTAAGGAGTTGAATGGCAGGGCTAAGTGGGACTGATTTAGATATGGATATAGAAGGGAGACTAGATTTTGGTGGGAGAACTGGTTACTTCTTTAAGGTGTTAACTTAAAATAGTTAACTGAAAATAAGGTGTTAACTGAAAGTAAACTGATAAGTAATTTATCAGTTTAAGTATTTAGTAAAAGATAAGTAATAAGTAAAAGATAAGTAATTTATTGGATAAAGTGAGGATTTGAATTCAGAAAGCATTCTGACAGATTTTACTTTGTGAGAACTATTCCAGTAAAAACAAGTTTGATTTTAATTTATATAGGTAGGAGCAGTGAATCATTGATATGAATATAATTATTCTTGATAGGAAGAGCTACTAGTTCTAAGTTATTCTGACCTAAATTTTTGCTGAAGCTAGAGGAAGGCAATGAAGGATTTATTTTTTTTTTCCTTGCTAATGAATGCAAAGACTGGATACCCATTGTTAGCTTTTTATTTTTAATCTAAAAAGACTGATTTTACCTCAGGCAACAGATTCCTGCACACAGGATGGAGCCTGTAAAGAAGGCTTTGCTTTCTTGCTTGCTTGCTTGCTAGACCAGGAGCAGGGTGCCCAGGAAATTTTACAATATATTTACGAATTTCATTTCAGAAGCCTAGGAAGTCTTCTCTATTCCAAATATGTATATATATATTATTATATTTCTCTATTCCAAATATATTTTACTGAGAGTAATCTCAGTAAACTAGAAACATGAACAACAGGCAGCTATTATTACCACAGTCTTTCCTAAGATGTACATTTTATATAATAATTGCTATCTACTAGTAATGATTGCAGATAATAATATACACTTTTTTTTTAGAGGGACAGAGGAGAAATTATCTCTTACCCCTGCAGGTTCTTTGTTGGCTGGTCCAGCAAACAAATTACCATCAGGCAGACTAGCAGGAGAAAAAGAAAAATTTAATTATATATGTATGCAACATTTACATGGCCATAAATTCTAAAATAAATAGAACAGACTGAGGGGTTTTATGCTTGAAATAAAGAATGGGACTGGGACCTGAGGCTTTAAGGACAGGGAAGGGGACCTCAAATGACCAGTAGAGAGTGACTCATATTACAAAACCCCATGCCCTGTAGAAGTCTAGATGGTTGTAAATGAGATGTTTTCCTGATGAAAAGTTTTGCTACAGGACATTTTTGTAAAGGAGAGGTGTACCATTTACCCCAAGTAAGTAGGGGCAGAGCTGAGCAATCAGGTGAGGGTATAAAACATGGGATATAGGCTCTGGAGAGGAAAGAAAAGTTCATCTTGCATGTTGGTACTGATGGAGGAGATGTGTAGAGGAGAGACATGTGGGTGAGAGACACATGGTGAGGCTGACAATGGCAACCTTTGTCTCTTGATTTTGCTATCTCCTTTTCTGGGAGCTACCAGCTTTTAGGGCATGTTTCAGTACCCTTTTCCTATGGTTCCCTGCCAGAATGTACCTTAAATCGCAAGCTTTTAGACCTAGTGACTCCCTTCAGATCAACCTCATTTGGCTTGGCATCTACCCTGGAATGTGTTTTGTTGAGAAAAATATCTTTTCTTCTCTTTCTCTGTGCACAATAATACTGTTAAAGTTATTCACAGTAGAGTCTCCTTTATTCTTAGTAATATAGGTGATACTGTGTTAAGTATAAGAGCAAACTGGTAATACCCATCTTTGCACAGATAATACTTAGAATTGAAGTATTTATATGTAGAGGCTTTGGGGGATATTAACTAAAATAAAAGTTCAATGATAGTTAGATAAAGAATTTACTAGATAATTGAAGTGAGGATTCAAACCTAGTAAGTAGTCCTACATGCTTTACTTTACTTTAAATGTTCCAACAAACACAAGTTTGAATTTAGTTTATACAGGTAGGAATAGTGAGTCATTGACATTAAAAATACAATTACTCTTGATAGGGGAGGCTTCTGGTTCTAAATTGTTTTGACCTAAAATTATCTAGATGATGTCTGTGCTCAGAGGAAGGTAAATTTATGAGGAGATACAGAGACAGAGTATCCATAGTTTAATCTTCTGTACCAGTTCTGTCATCATTAGTGAGGGTTGAAAAGATAGCCTGTAGCAGAGTTTGCCAAGCTTCTACTCTGTGCAAAGGTATATTCCGATTTCTGCTAGAACAGTGAGGGGTTGTGTTCAAGCATCTCTTGGCCTACCCACTTATCTGATTTGCTAGGGTGGGACTTGAATTCATAACTTTGAGATATAAAACTGTTCTCTAATCATGAACCTTTTTCCTCTTGGCTTGAGTTACCTGAATAAATAAACTCCAGGTCCTTAAATCTTTAATATAAATGACACCTTGAATTATATTATACCCTAACACTTGAATTAGTTTTGGTACTTAAAACTTCAAGGAAAGCCCATATTAAAAATTGAATCACAGTCTCTCATGAAATACAGTTTTGACAATTTGGAACTTCCCTCCTAATTCTTTGGGGACCCTTTCTTTATCTTTCCTGGGAAGAACAAGCCAGGGACTTCCCCCCCACCCCCCCATTGGATGCTGTCCATGGTATCAATAGCTAGAAATGCACTGCTATAGCAGGCACAATGATTTAGACATTTGTTTGGGCCTTTAATCTTTTCTCATCTACACGCCCCACCAAAATAAAAACCAGTGAAGTATGTACCCTATAAATCTGCTTGTTCTCTCACTTCTCAGAAATATTTCAGAAAGGACTTGACACTTGTAATCAGAACTGGGCACGGATGCTGCCTCCCTTTGATTCAGAGACCTGCACCCCTTCCTTTTCCATCTGCACTGCAGGAAGACAGTGGAGGCCACAAAGGTCTGGGCTGATACAGGGATGATGTAGGATAAATGAAATATCTACTTATGGGAGATGAATTTCCACCTGACTTCAAGTGTATAGATTATTGAGTTAAGAGTAGTAGAAGCTGAAGGGGCAGTGAGTGAGCATTGTAGATTATACAGATGAGCAAAGCTATGGAACTTCAGGAGTATGCAAAAAGGCAGGTGTGTGACAGAAATACTACAGGATAAATATTCTTTGAGAACAAAAGACCCTTGGAGATTATTTACAACAGAGGGATTTAATAATAATTAGTAAGGTTTGTTTTTGAAGAATGACTATATGGGAACTTGTTCAAAAGAAAACAGGAAAGTAGATGAAATAATGAGATAATTTTCTGGGCTACTAGGAGGTAGGTAACATTTAAGAATAAGGAGAAAAAGCTCAATTTTGTGAGAGGGAAATGTGGAAAAGTGGACCAAAACAATAAGAAAAATTCCAAAGCTTTGATGATAATTTTTACTGTTTGCCAAACATGATGGGCATACACTGTGATATGTGCTTTCTATGTATTGTAAGATGATTATTTTCATTTTTGTGGATGAAGAAGCAACCTCTAATATAAATTGTTGTGAAAGGACATAAGCAATGTGACACATCTTATAATTCTTGTATATCACTAGCAGGATCAAGATATAAAGGCAGAAATGTTGTGAATAAAAATATATGTAAGACATAACAAACTTGGCAAACAGTGGTTTGAATAAGGAACTAAGATTATATAAACCCTCTTACTAACAATATAGTCCCAGTCACAGAAATTCTCTTCTGAGTGTAAGATGGAGTAGAGTTTCTGCTATCATCAACCAAACAAAGACATTTTGAAAATAATCAAAATAAGCATAATGAGGCAAAGTCTCATCGTAAAGGAAGGTATTTGTAAAACATTATTTGTGCTCTTTTAAATTACAATAAGTGTGCTTTTCATGAATGGATGATGTTTAATTCAGCTGGCATAAAACTAGAACTCTTCTGTTTGCTTCCAATTTTCTGTCTATATTTTCTGTGCACGAAGGTGACTGACTTCAAAGGGCAATGAGAATTGGATCTGACATGAAAATAGGACTAGGAAATATATGGTCTTTCAGGAAAAGGTCATCACATACTATACAGAAGTTCAAATTTTATTTTGATTAAATACTTTTTTTAGAGGGATTTGCTAGCTAATTACTTTCCCAGCTTTGTGGCTTTGTGAAACTAACATGATCTGTAATGTCTACTGAAAGACTTTGAAGCCTCAAGCTTTGTGTGCTTTTATGTAAAATTATTAATATTAATAATAATTAACTGTAAGTCATAACTAGAATGGGCCAGATGGCCTTTCCTTTTTTGGGAAAACTTCTTAATGCTTTGTTGCAAATGATAAAGGTGGTAATGCAAAGATACAAGTGACACTTAATTAAATTCTTGATCTTAGAGTGAAGTTTAAATAATTTACTCAGCAAGGGGTCTACCTTTCACTTGTATCAAGTTGTAAGTAGTATCTGCTCATTTTGCTGGTAAACTTTTGTCTGTTTGTAGTTGTGCTGACTTTGTGGCTCCCGTTGGTCTCATTTTTAAGACTCTGGCCCATTAATCTTACTAGGTATTAGTTGGCATCACTGTAATTAGTCTTTAAAGTTATATCCAGATGGAAAGTATAAATTACTAGAAGTTTCCTGCCAGGCACAAGTGTACATGATTCATGGACCTGCAGCTTTGCCTCTGCTTTGTCTCATAAGAAGCTCTGAATGGTACACAGTTGGAAAGTCTTCATCCTTTTTCTTGATTTCAGCAATTGCTGGTAGTTATTTGTTTAGCTGGAAGCACAACATGCAGAGTTCTTTTTCAAATTTTTAGACTTATTTTACGTTTTATTCCTCACCTCTTTTTGTGACTTCTTCCATTCTTATTTCTTTAATATCAGTAGCATGTCACTCTAGAGTCAGCCTTGTCTGTTGTTAAGGTGACATTTGACAGAAATCTCTTGGCCTTGGCCAGTGACAGTAGAAATGGGGAGTTTTGGGGTGTGAGGCTTGGGAAGATTAAATTTTTCTGCCATGTCTTTGTGGTTCACCCAACTGCAATCTCAACCTCAGGTACCTGAGATTAGCCATATAAAGGCCAAAAAGTTGGGGATGAGACATATGTTAACTATCTTATACATTTTTATTATTTAATGTAACTTTCCTGGCAAACCCTTCCAATACGTAAGCTCTAGTTGCCCAGCTTCATTTTCTCACATTTATATTCAAGGAATTTCTAGAAAAAGTGAGGGGAGTGCTATGTAGGGTTACAAATTTATGATGACTATGTAACTCATGGTAGATATTCAACTGAAGCAAAAGTGGAAATTTATTGGCTTATGGAAGTTGAAAGCTGAAAAGGTAAACCATTTTTCAGCAGGACTGAATCTAGACATTTAAACAATATCCTCAGACATCTGCTTTTCTGTGTATGTGATGATATGATGACCTTAATGAAGAAATATTCCTTTTGTAACTTTATTTATTTATTTATTTTTTGAGACTAGGTCTCGCTACTTTTGCCTGTGGAACCTCAGGTTCACGTTGCCCAGGGTACCACAGATTCTAGCAATACCCAGCCTCAGTTTCCCAGATGACTGGGATTACAGGCATGCGCCACCACGCCCAGTTATTTTATGGGACTAGGTCTCACTGTATTGCCCTGAGCAGGACTCAAACTGCAATCCCTAGCCCCAGCCGCTTCATAAGCTGAAGCTTACAGGCATGTGCCACTGTGCCTGGCTACTTTTGTAACTTTTAATAACACTGGAAAGAAAAGAGTTCTTTTTCTGATAAGTGATATGGTTGGACAAACTCACATCACTTATATCATGTGCTTTACTTAGACTGGTAGCTCCAATGTCAAGCTTAACTGTGCTCTCAAGAGTTAGGACATATGTTAAGTTCACTTAAATCTCTTGGGTTGAGCATTAGAGTACAGAGGGAAATATCATGTCAATAAACTCAAAAGTGTTCTTAAAACAGCTTCTACAAACAACTTCTGGTTTAGTTGTACTTTCACTCTTAGCAATATCTATTTTAAACCATCTCCACTGCTATCACTCTCATCTCCCCCCAGCTCCCAGTTACTCTAACTCTCAGTGATGAATGACTTTCCCTTCTGTCTTACAAAGAAAAATCACATGAACAGATGGAAAGCCTCACCATCAATTTTCTGTTTCCCAACACTCAAATGCAGAGACTGAAATCTGTTACCCTGGAGCCTTTCTCTCTCTGGCCAATTCCATTATCTGTGCGTTCCCTTCCTTCTAACACTGATGTGTCAGCCATCTTCTATCTCCCATGCACATTCTACAATATTTTCCTAACTGAAACATTCTAATTCTCTTTCTCCTTATCTTTTAATAAAAAGCTCCCTAGGTCCTATATCCCATGACTAGCTGCTTCCCTGAAACTTTCCTTCCTTCAAGTCAAATTTCTTATTACCAATGACAATCTTGTAACATACATTTCCTCAATCTTGCTAAATTTCTCATCTACTATGATTTCCAGCAAAATCAAGCTCTATTGTGTCCCTTCTGCTTAAAAACTCTTCAATGTTTGTCTGCTATTCAAAAGTAAAAATAAAATTTCAAGAAATATCTTAGAAAGTCCTTGATAGTGTGACTCCTGAGGATACCTCCAACTATTGCTTGAAACAATTCTCATTTCCTCATGACAGTGCTATATTCAACTGCTCAAACACACATAGTAACACTTCTCATCAAGTCCTAGCTGGTGGATTCTAGTTGTGTAATGGAGGAGCGTTTATGAGGGCCTTGTTTTTGCAAAGGTATAGTCAGGGTTATGGGAAGTTAGCAAGAGATGATGAGGCATCTGAAAACTGCCAATGAGCAGGTATATCCTTGAAGGAAACAGAGAAAGGAATGACTATAGTTTCTTGAATTAGCCAAGCTGTAGCCATGAACAGGATGATGCAGAAGGAGTTGTGCATCACTGGCTGCCAATGCAGAGGGTCATCATGGTGAAAACCAGGGGAGTAAGTGCCCAAACGATTTCCTGAAAGTGAGAATCTAGAGAGCAAGGATCTGATTGTTACATAGAACCCAACTCTCTGGGGTGCAGAAGACCACAGGGAATGGCAGAAAGTGGGTTAGGGAGGAAAAGTGGGCATCTTCTTTTCACATAGCAGTTTAGCACATTCTCTTCCTGCCTCTGGATACCCCTCTTTGACACTGATCCCCTTCAGCAAATTAATTCTTTATCACCCTTTGAACCTCAGGTTCAGTGTCTGCTTCTTAAGGAAACTACCTTTAACCAGATTGTATGTCAAGGCCCTTTATTTGTGCTCTCTCAGAATATGCTTCCTTTCCTTCGCAGTTATTACCTGGGTGTGGAATGCGAGGGCACAGGGGAGAATTTCTGTACCTCATCTGGGTTCTTCTGGAAGATGAACAAATTAATATCATATAGATTAGCAGGAAAAAATGCCCAAATTTCTTCACATATTTAGGAGAAACTTACATATATACATTCTAAAGAATAATGGAGCATACAGGGGACATTTGATCAGTGTCAGGCTGGGGCATCATGGAGGGAGGGGGTCTCCACCTGACAGCCGAGTAAGGGGTCACCTCATCATCACTGAAAGTAAAGGTGAGATTCTAAATAAAAAGGAATTGTTCACTGATAAGCTTAAAGCTGGATGAGCTCTTCCAGTGACAAGTATCTAGGTCACAAAAGGTAAAAGTGACTATTTCTTTGATTCGGAAAGAAGCATAGGTTTAGGGCAGGGTGGTATGTCCTTCAATTTAGGGAGGAGGAAGGCCTTCCCAGTGCCAGGGCCCTTACTGCTCTCAACTTAAAAAAGCCTGCCTGTTTTGAAGAATATTAGACCTTCTGCACCTCCCAGGGCCTGTACTACCTCTAGTTCTCCTGTCACAATGAAAGAGACCTACTTTGAGCACATTGTGAAAAGTCTACTTCACTTCTCTGGGAAGCCTTGTCCCACAGTAGCTTGTCTGCTGTGAGTGTGATGATTTAATTAATCATCTCCACCATGAGACTCTGCTCTCCAGGACAGGGCTATGTCTGAGGGAGTCATGCTGCCACCCCAGGGCTCTAGCACACGATGCCTGTCATCCAGCAGGGCTTGCTGAAGGAAGTGAAAATGCCATCAAAGTACCAGGAAACATTTATCCAATTCTATGTACAAGTGTGTTGCAATCCTTTCCCTATATTTTCTTTGATCTAGGCACATATGGCTGTGCTGGGCTGGTGGCTAGAGGGCTGTAATGTTGCCGATTAACAGGGCAGCTCAAGACTAGGTATCCTCCTGTTACTTTTGAGATAAATGCATTGTTTTTCCCTTGTTACACTTTTTCTGATGTAATTTCCTTGCACTAAATGTTGCTTGACAACAGCATGCCTTTATTTCTACTCAGAATAGGTTTTAGAGTCTAAAAAAATCATCCAAAATGAGCACCATGAAATGTTCTGTCCTCTCTTGTCACCTCACTTCAGCTCTACACACACTTATTGTGTCTTTGAACCACTTTTAGGTATTGGAGATGCAAAGATGAATAGGACATGGTCTTACTTTTAAGAAGTTTAGAGTTTGGAAGGGGAAACAGAAACCAGTCAATTAATTTATATCTGCTAAGTGTGGGAATTTAGAAACATATTTCAGTGGCATTAATGGAGCTTATGCTTCAGAACTCTCAATTGCTGGGATTGTTCCAAAGCTGTAGTAATGTGTTCATAGGATCGTGTGTTTTAGCTAAACTTTAAACTTTGCAAATTTTAGCATTTTTGCTGTATTCAGTTTTGGCGTTTGTTCTCTGATCTAATTTTCCTCGTGTTAAACAGTGTAGGAATAGCAGTAGGCATTTTTGGTACTTGAATAAGTGAAAACAGAATTGAGGATAAATTCTATTTGGGTTTATGAATGTATTTGTGTTTTTCAGCCAAGTTCATGTATATTTGTTTTTTATTTTATTGATCATATATGTATATATTTTCTTACATTGTTGCAGACCTCATGTGTATTTAAATGATTGCTAGTCATCTGCCAGTATAAATGACTTATAGAAAAACCTGTATTCCCTATCATGTGAACTCCTGACACAGTTTTGCATGCATGTATGCCTAGAGTTTTAAGGATGAACATGTTCCCCAGTTCTGGGACAAAAAGAACATGGATGGAGGAAAAAACAGGATGGAAGTGAAACCAGAAGGTAGCATATAAAAGATTCTTCTAGTTATTCAATGCATGACACTATGAGCAAATTTTTGATTCGTATTGAAGTCCTTCCATGTGAAATAGAGTTTATTAGAAATTCTGTGTTTGTACCTGTGTGTAGTGCATTGAAGTCAAACTATCAATAACAAAAAACCAATAAAATGAAAAATAAATTTGATCAATGTTGGCAAAGGAAAGACTGAATTATTTTTCTCCTTTCTATATGGAAAATGTTATTTTTTTTCCTGGAAAATACCTTTATTTATTTTTTTATTTTAAACTGTACACTTTATTTAAAGATTAGAACATATAAATAAAAGAAAATTAGGATACCACAAGATATCATATGCAAATTAGGGTACAACAAAATATAAATATGACAAATATCACAAGTTTTAAAACTTTAAGATGACATGAAATCTGGATACAATTATAGAAGTAACAAATGGGGATGTTCTCCAGTATCCTAGTTAGGAGATTTTTTTCTTAAAATAATTTTTGAAATTTTTTTGTGGGAAGAAAGCAAGTCACATTGATAGGTATACATATTACAATACCATAACTATAAAATTATAACAATGCAAAATAGTATATTATTTACTGATGTGTGATTTAAGAGTTTCAAATACCACTGGAATGGCAAACATCAAACCCAGTGTACTAATTATTATTTCTGGGAATGTATAATGGGGAATAGGATAGAAGAGATATCCACAGAGAATGTCAATGATCTCTGTGATGGTTGTTCTATTTTTAAAATTTAATTTAAAATTTAAAAAATTGCATATATATGTGTATTTATATTTACATTACATTATTGCATTTATATTACATTATTGCATTTATATTACATTATTGCATATATATTAGATATTATATTTATATTACATTCTTGTGTACCCCAGGGCTTTCCCACTTTGCTAACACCTGTTAACCATCCTGATCTTTTGTGTTCTTCACCTCCCCTGCCTTCTTCTCCCTCCTCCTCTCTCACTCATCGTTCAGTCCCATTGGTTATTTTTATTTTTTCTTATTCGTTTGCTTGTTTTTCCATCCTATAAGTGAGACCATCCTGTATTTCTCTCAAATGACATGTGTTTGTCCTCTTTGGTTGATGCATAGTATTCCATCATCTATATGTACCACATTTTTTTAGCCTGTCATTGGTTTTGGGGCATTTGGTTAGGAGTACAGAAAAAATGTACCTCAATATAAGGTGTAGAACAGTCTAGAAATAGGGAGATTTTTATTTATGTATATATATATATATATAAAACCAAGAGCTAAAATCATACTTAACCATGAAAATATCAAAGTGTTTGTTCTGAAGTACAAAGGAAAGATGAAAACGTCTACACCAGCACCAGTATTAGTCAACATAGTATTACATGTCCTTGCCAGAGCAACTAAGCAAAAGAAAAGAAACAGAAGTAAATAAAGGCATCCATATTAAAAAGGATTAAAATTATCACTCTGTAGAATACATGATAATATACACAGCAAGCTAAAAGTATTTAGCTAAAAATGTTAGAAATAATAAATTAACACAGCAATGTAGCCACAAAATCAATATCCAAATATCTGCAATGAATTATCAGAAAGAAAAAGATAAAACAATCCCATTTAAAGTGGCATCTAAAAAAATACATAAGCTACTTAAAGATATTTAAATGAAAACCTTTAAGACTGTTGAAAAAAATAGAGGACACTTAGAAATGGAAACATGCTGGATTCTTGGTTTGATGAAGTGGCCCTATTACGTACAGCAAGCAATATACAGATTCAATTCAATCCCAATTAAAAAAAATCCGAATGACACTCTTTACAGAAATAAAACCTAAAAAATTCCAAAATGTATCTGAAACTGTAAAATAACCCAAATAGTCAAAGCAATGTTCAGACTAAAACAAAAGTGAAGGTATAGCATTCCCTGACTTCAATGTATGCGATAAAGTCAGAGGCATCAAAATAGCATTATATCCTAATAGAAACAGACATAGTGATCAATGGAACAGAATTGAGAGTCCAGAAAAAAACCCACATACATATGGACAATTAATTGATGACAATGTAGTCAACAGCATACAATGGGGAAAAGACTTCTGTTTAATAACAGGTGTTCAGAACTGGACAGCCACCTGAAGCATGAAACTAGACCAGTATCTTATACCATAACCTAGAAAGCTAATTTTAGTTATATTAAGACTTAAATGCAAGACTAGAAACCATAAAATAGAAAAGACATAGACAGTTACTGACTATCTTTGTGAACCAGCTCTCGACAGCAAGAGAAAGAACAGCAAAAGTAAATGAATGGGACTAAATCAACCAAAAAATATCTACACAATAGGAGAAACCATATCAAAATGAAAAGCCATTCTACCAATGGGAGAATATATTCATAAATCATATATCTAGTATATATTATATAATACATGTATATATTATATATTATACATAATACTATATTGACATTATGTTATAGTTTACATAGTATATGTACGTATTATGTTTTGTGTATACTGTATGCTATATAACATACTATATATAAAATAATGTTATATATTATGTGTTTATATGTGAATTATGTGTATATATGCTGTATCTGTATTTTATATTATATATAATACATATTCCATGTTATATAATAGATAGTATATATATAGTATATATTTTTATAAATATATTAGACAATGTATTTTTTCAAGTATATTGTCATATTGCTGATATGGATTCATGGACACTTAATTTTTTTAATTTGCATATATATGTGTATTTATATTTATATTGCATTATTGTGTACCCTGGGGCTTTCACACTTCTAACACCTGTTAACCATCCTGATCTTTTGTGCTCTTCATCTCCCCTGCCTTCTTCCCCCTCCTCCTCTCTTGCTCTATTGTTCAGTCCCATTGGTTGTTTTTATTTATTCTTATTTGTTTGTTTGCTTTTCCCTATATCCATCCTATAAGTGAGACCATCCTGTATTTCTCTTTTTCTTTTAGACTTATTTCTGCTAATATGAATCTTTCTAGTTCCATCCAAGTTGCTGCGAATGACATGTGTTTGTCCTCCTTGACTGATGCATGTACTCCATCGTGTATATGTACCACATATTTTTTAGTCAACCATCGGTTTTGGGGCATTTGGTTTGTTTCCAAATCTTGGCAATTGTAAACAGGGCTGCAATGAACATGCACTTAAGTTGTCCTTTTGAATTAATGTTTTCATATCCTCTGGGTAGATTCCCAGTAGTGGGATTGCTGTGTCAAATGGTAAGTCCACTTTCAATTGTTTGAGGGTCCTCCACACAGTCTTCCATAGTGGCTGGACCAGTTTGAACTCCCACCAGCAGTTTGCACTCCCACCACATCCATGCCAACATTTGTTGTTTTCTGTTTCATTTATATGGACCATTCTTACTGGTGTAAGATGGTATCTCAGTGTGGTTTTAATTTGCACTTCCCTGATTATTAGTGATGTGGAGCATTTTTTTTTATATGCCTATTAGCCATCTGTATCTCTTCTTTGGTGAAGTGTCTTTTCAGTTCTTCTCCCCATTTTTTGATTGGGTTTATTGCTTTGTTTTTGTTCATCTGTAGGAGCTCTTTGTGGATCTTTGTTATCAGGCCCTTGTCACTTGTCTGGAGGGCAAAAATTTTCTCCCAGTCGGTTGGGTTTCTTTTTGTTTTGTTTATTGTCTCTTTTGCTGAACAGAAACTTTTTAGTTTGATATAGTCCCAGCTGTTTATGTTTTCATTCATTTTTTTGCCGGCCATAGTTGTTTCCCAAAATGGATTTTTGAGGTGAAATTCATGAAGGGTTTTGCCCAGGTTTTCTTATGTATTTTATGGTTGCAGGTCTCACTTCCTGAATCCTTTACCCATTTTGGGACCTTTATCCATTTTGAGTTAATTTTTGTACAGGGTGTGAGGGTGTTGTCCTGGTCCATTTTTTTTTTTACATGTTTTGATTCAGTTTTCCCAGCACCATTTACTGAAGAGGCTATCCTTGTTCCAGGGTATATTTTTTGTCCCTTTGTTAAAGATTAGTTGACCATATATGTGTGGTTTTATTTCTGGTTATTTGATTCTGATCCATTGGTCTGTTTGTCTGTTTTTGTACAGGTACCATGCTGTTTTAAGTATTATGGCTTTGTAGTACAGTTTGAAGTCTGGAATAGTAATACCTCTATTCTCTCTTCTGTTTCAAAAGTGTTTTGGCTTTTCGGGGTCTTTTGTTGTTCCATATGAATTTCAGTAATTTTTGTTCTATCTCTTTAAAATATGTCATTGGGATCTTTATTGGAATTGCATTGAATCTGTAGATGGGCTTTGGTAGTATGGCCATTTTGATAATGTTGATTTTTCTAATCCATGAACAGGGAATGTCTTTCCATTTTTTTACATCATCTTCTATTTCTCTTAATGTTTTATAGTTTTCTTTGTATAGGTCTTTTTACGTCTTTTGTTAGGTTATTTCCCAAGTATTTGATTTTCTTTGGTGCAATGGTAAATGGGGTGTTTTTAAAAATTTCTTCTTCTTCTGATGGATTCTTTGCATATATGAATGCTGTTGATTTTTTTGTGTTGATTTTAAGGTATCCAGCTACCTTACTGAATCAGTTTATTATTTCGATCAGCTTTTCTGTCGATTTTTCTGGGTTCTCTACATAGAGTATCATATCATCCACGCATAATGATGACTTTATTTTTTCTTTCCCTATTCAGATTCCTTTTATGTCTTTCTCTTGTCTTATTGCCCTGCCTAGGACTTCCAGAAATATGTTGAAAAGGAGTGGAGAGAGTGGGCATTCTTGTCTGGTTCCAGACTTTAATTGAAATGGTTTCAATTTTTCCCCATTAAGGGTGATATTTGCTGTGGGTCTGTCATATATAGCTTTTATTATGTTGAGGTATATTTCTTTTATACCAATTTTTTTCCAGGGCTTTCATCATGAAAGGATGCTGAACTCTATCAAATGCTTTTTCCGCATCTATTGATGTGATCATAAGGTTTTTGTATCTCTCTTTGTTGATGTGATGGATTATGTTGATTGATTTTCAGATGTTGAACCATCCCTGTACCCCTGGGATGAATCCCACTTGGTCATGAATGATGATCCTTTTTATGCAATGTTGGATTCGGTTTGCCAGGATTTTGTTTAGAATTTTTGCATCTATGTTCATTAGGGAGATTGGTCTATAGTTCTCTTTCTTTGCACTATCTTTATTTGGTTTTGGAATTAGTGTAATGTTTGCTTTATAGAAGGTATTTTGTAGCTTTCCTTCTTTCTCATTTTTTGAAAGAGTTTTAATAGTACTGGTGTTTGTTCCTCTTTGAATGTTTGGTAGAATTCATGTGTGAAACGATCTGGACCTGGGCTCTTGTTTTTAGGGAGAGTTCTGATGACTGCCTCAATTTCACTGCTTGTGATTGACCTGGTTTTCTGTTCCTTTGTTCAATTTTGGATGACTGTATTGTTCTAGGAATTTGTCCATCACTTCCAGGTTGCTTTGCGCATAGATGTTCGTAGTAGTCTCTTAATTATCTTTTGGATTTCTGCTGGGTCTGTTGTAATATCTCCCTTTTCATTTATGATCCTGTTTATTTGAGTTTTCACTCTTCTTTTCTTTGTAAGCCTTGCAAGGGGTCTATCTATTTTATTTATTTTTTTCAAAGAAGCAGTTTTTGGTTTTGTTTATCATCTCGATGATCTTTTTGGTTTCTATTTCATTAATCTCCGCTTTTATTTTTGTTATTTCTTGTCTTCTGCTAGGTTTTGGATTTTTTTGTTGCTCTTTTACTAGGTCCTCAAGTTGGGAGATTAGAGTATTTCTTTGGGCTGTTTCAGTTCTTTTAATTTGGGCCTGTATTGCTATGAACGTTTCTCTTAATACTGCTTTTGCTGCATCCCACACATTTTGAAATGTTGTGTCATCGTTGTTTACCTCCATGTAGGTTTTAATTTCTTCTTTGATTTCCTCTTTTACCCAGTGATCTTCCAGAAGCCTGTTGTTCAGTCTCCATGTAGTGTTTACTCTCCTTATTTTCTTTTCATTGTTGATTTCTAATTTGATACCTTTATGATCACAAAAAAGTTTGGTTTTATTTTAATCTTTGTGTACTTGCTCAGGTTTGTCTTGTGGCCTAATATATGATCAATTTTAGAGAATGAACTCTGTGCATTTGAAAAGAAAGTATATTCCTTT
The DNA here is from genome assembly GCA_004024945.1 of Uropsilus gracilis. NCBI lineage: Eukaryota > Metazoa > Chordata > Mammalia > Eulipotyphla > Talpidae > Uropsilus > Uropsilus gracilis. Next base: position 3,729 of record PVHY01019518.1, on the reverse strand, counting down.
CCTTGGGGGGTGTAGTGTCCTCTGTCTATCTATTAGGTCCATTTGGTCTAGCTCTTCCTTTAAAGCTTTTGTGTCTTTGTGTAATTGCTGTTTTGTTGATCTATTTTTTGTTGAGAGTGGCATGTTAAAATCTCCTACCACATATGTGTTTTTGCCAATATTTGATTTCAGTTCTACTAGTCATTGTTTAATGAATTTTGGTGCTCCCTCACTAGGTGCATATATGTTGATTATTGTTATGTCTTTTTGGTGGATTGACCCTTTAATCATTAGGTAGTGGCCATCTTTATCTTTTGTCACTTCTGTTAATATGAAGTCTGCTCTGTCTGATATAAGAATGGCAACCCCTGCTTTCTTGTGGGGGCTGTTTGTTTGTAGTATATTTTTCCATCTCTGTATCTTCAGTTTGTGCTTATCCTTAGAGATCAGATGTGTTTCTTGGAGGCAGCAGAATGTTGGGATCTGTTTTCTGATCCAGTCTGCAACTCTTTGTCTTTTGATTGCTGAGTTTAAACCATTGATATTTTGGATGATTATTGATGTTTGTGATTTTAACAGTTTTCTGGTGGTCATTTTTTTTTTGTATTTGTTTTTCTTATGGTTTTGATCTTGAGGCTTCCTGCAAAATTTCTTGGAGTGTTTGTTTAGTGGTAGCAAATTTCTGGAGACTTTGCTTGTCGGAGAAGGTTCTATATTTTCCTTTATAGAGGAAGGATAGCTTTGCAGGGTAGAGTATTCTTGGGTGGCACTTTTTTTCTTGAGTTTTTTTTCGTAGATATGACTTCATTCTCTCCTTGCCTGGAGTGTCTCTTCAGAAAAATCTGAGGTCAGTCTAATGGATTTTCCTTTTTAGGTTATCTGTTTCTTTTCTCTAGCCATTCTCATTATTTTGCCCTTCTCTTAGGTTCTTGGAAGTTTTATGATGATGTGTCTCGTTGTGGGTTTTCTTTCATTAAAGTAGTTTGGTGTCATTTTGGCCTCTATCTTCGTTTCTATCTTCTGGTTTGGGAAGTTCTCTCTTATTATATTGAAAAGCCTTTCAGTTCCCATGACTCTTTCCTCTCCTTCTGGGATTCCTATTACTCTTAGTTTTCTTTTCTTTAAGGGATCTGACATATCTCTGAGCTTTTTTCCAGTCCTCTTACTTTGTTTCTCTTGCTCTTTTTCTTTCTTTGTCCTCTTTATTTCTGTATCCTCAAGTGTGCTGATTCATTCTTCTATTTTATCTAATCTGCTTCCATGGCTTTTCTGTGCATTTTTGAGCTCATCTATCGCAACCCTTAAATCTTGAGTCTCTTTCAATTTCAGTTTTAGGGATTCATTTTCATTCTTTAGTTCAATGATTAGGTTATACATATTGATGCTTTCTTTTTTATGTTTCTACTTCTTCCCTTAGTGCATTAAATGCTTCTATCATTTTGCTGTCCTTTTTTTCTGATTCTTCTCTTATTTGTTGGAGTGCATTTAGCATGTTGATGTTGGCATCTTTGCCTGAGATAGCCATCCTTTCTTCAGTGTTTTCCTTGGTGTTTTCTGGAGATTGTCTTTTCTTTGATAGTGATGGATTATTTCCTATAGGGCTTGCTTGCATGTCTACAGTTTTTCTCCTTAATGTGTTTTGCTTTCTAACTTGTTCTACATATTGAGAAACCATGGGTCTGGTGTTGGTTGGCATGCTGGTAGCAATGTTTTCCAGGTTTAAAGTAGATCTATACTTTAGTAATTTGTGCCAGTGCTGCAAGCGGTGCTGGTGCCAGTGACTTCCAGCATCTTACCTGGGTGTGGGGAGGGTCAGGTGGGTACCCTCAGGAACCTGTGATGAAGGCAGCAAGGGGATGGGTCCCACCTGGAAAATGTTTTTGTGAAATCTTTGTCATGCAAAGAGGTGATAGTGGGAAAACACTGGAAAAGATTTTCTAAAGGTATCAGTCAATTGATTATGTAAATATGATATAGTTTGTTTTTCATAGTATTTATTTTCATGATTTAGTGTAAATGATACATACTTTTGCATCTAAATTTACATTTGTAATATTGGAATTCTTTGCTGGAAATGGCCTTAGCTGCACTCCCTGCAAATGTGGAGCTGCCTTTGTGGTGAGAGAAGTTGACTTTGCTGTTAAGGGGACTGTAGTTTTGGATGGGGATAGTCAGGGAAAAACAGGGATCAGATTTTTCCCAAAAAGAAATTGGAAGAGAAGAGAAAGGCCCAGGCAATAGTTGGCATGAAAAGTCAGCAGTGCTTGAACACTGACATATGGTAATGGATGTAGGAATTAGAGAAGTTGAGGAATAGTCTTAAGATATTTAGAGCAGATGGTGAGGCCACCAAATAGGATATATTATGAAGATGGGATAGAAACTAAGGGGAGGTAAAACAATGATTTCAGTTAGGTAAGTGGAGCTCAAGGTTCCTGTGAATATCTGGTGGAAATAGCCATTAGAAAGAAACATAAGAGTAATAGGAATCCCAGAATGAGAGGAGAGAGTTATGGGAACTGAAAGACTGTTCAAAACAATAATAGAGGAGAACTTCCCAAATCTGAAGAAAGAAATAAATATAGACATACAGGTAGCCAAAAGGACACCAAACTACTTTAATGAAAGAAAAGCCACAGCAAGACACATCATCGTAAAACTTTCTAGAACCCAAGATAAGGAAAAAATAATGAGAATGGCTAGAGAAAAGAAACAGACAACCTACAAAGGAAAATCCATTAGACTGCCCTCAGATTTTTCTGAAGAGACACTCCAGGCAAGGAGAGAATGGAGTCACATCTACAAAAAACTCCAAGAAAAAATGTGCCAGTCAAGAATACTCTTCCCTGCAAAGCTATCCTTCTCCTACGAAGGAAAAATTAGAACCTTCTCTGACAAGCAAAGTCTCCAGAAATTTGCTACCAATAAACCCCCACTCCAAGAAATTTTGCAGGAGGCCTCAAGACCAAGACCATAAGAAGATCAAATACATGAAACAAAAACACAAAATAAACCCCAAATGACCACCAGGAAACCATTAGAATCGCAAATATCAATAATCACCCTAAACGTCAATGGTCTAAACTCGGCAATCAAAAGACGAAGAGTTGCAGACTGGATCAGAAAACAGAACCCAACATTCTGCTGCCTCCAAGAAACACACCTGATCACTAAGGATAAGCATAGACTGAAGGTGCAAGGCTGGAAAACTACACTACAAGCAAACGGCCCCCACAAGAAAGCAGGGGTTGCCATTCTTGTATCAGACAGAGCAGACTTCAAATTAACAAAAGTGACAAAAGATAAAGACGGCCACTACATAATGGTTAAAGGGTCAATTCACCAAAAAGACATAACAGTAATCAACATATATGCACCTAATGAGGGAGCACCAAAATTCATAAAACAACAACTAGTAGAACTGAAACCAAATATTGATGAAAATACATATGTAGTAGGAGATTTTAACACGCCACTCTCAACACAAGACAGATCAACAAAGCAGCAACTACACAAAGAAACAAAAGCTTTAAAGGAAGAGCTAGACCAATTGGACTTAATAGATATATACAGGACACTACACCCCCAAGGAAAAGAATACACTTTTTTTTTCAAATGCACACGGTTCTTTCTCTAAAATCGATCATATACTAGGCCACAAGACAAACCTGAACAAGTACACAAAGATTAAAATAATACCAACCTTTTTCTCCGATCATAAAGGCATCAAATTAGAAATCAACAATGAAA
>PVHY01019517.1:0-27221 GCA_004024945.1 Uropsilus gracilis | reverse complement strand
TATATAAAGGGTGTGCAAACAAAGAGAGGGAATTCGATGCAGATTCGAATATGGAGACTGGATAGAGAGAGAGGTTCAGTGGAGGAGAGATGGGAATCGGCCATCTTGTAAAGATGTGAGCCATGTGAGCTTGGCCACGTGGCCACCGAGGGCCTTTAACCCTCGGCTGTAGCACTAGTGTGCAAACTGAAGGAGACACATGAGAGGAATAACACTCAGGAGGCAGACTGTCGGTTTTTCCTTTCCATATCCTTAGACAGAGGCAGTCTCTCTCTGTTGCTCATGCAGCCACTGAGCAACTGTTGGTTTCTGCAGATTTGCTTATTCAGGATACTTCACGTAAACAGAATCATATGCGATGTGGCCTACATTATTTGCATCTTCCACTCAGCACTTCATGGTTATCCACACTGCAGCATGCCTCAGTACCCCATGTTTATTTTATTGCTGAATAATATTTCATTCTCTGGAGATACCACATTTTACTTCTCCATTCTTAGTGTATAAACTTTGGTTTTTTTTTTTTTTTTTCACCTTTGGTGTTTTTATGAGTACACTGCAATGAACACTTGCCAACCAACTTCCATGGTGGGAGGAGGGACACATGGCCTCATTCTTTTTGGGTAGATACTGAGAAGCGGAATTGCTAGGTCATTTCTAACTGCATATTTAACATTTAGAGGAAATGCCAACTTATTCTCTAGAGTGGCTGTATGAGATGACAATCCCACTCGATGTTTCCTCTTCACATCCTTGTTGACATTTGGTATGACCTGTCTTTGTGAGGTTAGTCATTCCAGTGGGTGTGAAGTGGTATTTCATTATAATTTTGAATTGCATTTCACTAATGACTAAGGGTATTGAACATCCCTTACTATGCTTAGATGCTCAATAGTCTATATATTCTTATTTTTCTTTGGAAAAAATGTCTGTTCAAATCTTTGCCTGTTTTTTAATTGGTTTGATGTCAAAGTATTTTTATAAAGTTTTGCTATAACCATGTTTCTATTTTTGAACATTTTAATAGTTCCCTCTTCTTATTCAATATTAATGTTTCCAAGGACATACTTGTATATAAATCTCTGCCTTTGTCTCTGAATATTACCTGAGAAAAGATGTCTAGGTTAATGAGTATAAGCATTTAGAACTCTTGGTTTCATATGGCTGAGCTTGTTTCTAGGAAGTTAGCAGTTATTTACTTATCCAATTTCAGAGTATGAATGCATCAGTCTTTGATTGATACTCCCACCAATTTATGCATTATCTTTTAAAACTTTCCAGTTTATATTCAAAATGAAACTTCATAGTTTTAAATTTAAAGTATGTGATTACTGATGAAACAATCTTTTCAAATCTACATATTGATTATATTTCTTTCAAGAAATATCTTCTCATGCATATTTAAGTTTATTTCTTCTTATTGAAGAATTAGTATTGTAACATGTGTAAAATTTCTTTATATAGGAAAGAAATTAGGTCTTTGTCATACATTTTGAAAGCACCCTGAGATTTTCTATTAATTAAATTTTATTTGTGGTAGGTTTTTTAAGAAAGTTTTTTTAAGTGCTTATCTATAGGCTAATTTTTAGAAATTTCTTCCTTATTCCAAAATTGGCTAGTCACCTCTATGTTAATTATTTTTCTTATTTTTTTAATTAAAAATTTAACTCATCTGAACATTTTGATGAATGAGATTAAGTCAGCATTTGATTTCTTAACATAAGTCAATTTTCTTCACTGCATTTGTTGAACAATCTACTCCATAATTATGTAAAATTTTATCTATAGTATATTTCATATATATTAAGGTTTGTTTTAAGGCCATATTATGTATCATATGATCAATAGCATAGTGCTTTTTAAACTGCTGTAGCTTTACAGATGCATTTTAATGCCTTTTAAGATAAGTTGGCTTTACTATTCATTGTGTTCAAAATCGTCTTAACTATTCTCAATTACTTTTTATCCCAGATGAAAATCCCATTTATACTTTTCAGTCTTCAACTTCCTGTCAAAAAAAAATTCCTAGAAGGAATCTCGGAGGTAAGTCAGAAATAAGAGAAATATTGGAATGTCTCACTTATATGAGGGATAAAGGGAAAACATACAAACAAACACAAGAAAAATTTAAAACTAACTCTCAGCAAAACTGAAGTATGGAGTGTAAGAGGGGAAGGGCGAGAAAGCGGGAGTGGGAGAGGCAGGAAAGACTAAGACGATAGTTCTGTTGGGAACAGACTGACCAAAGTAACTCCATTTTCTTTAAAACTTCCACGTTGAAGCCAGTGTTCTCTCCCTGACCTCGGTGGAAAGTACCCGCCATGGCTGGCTGGTCTGACATCCTGTTTCTGCCTCCCCTTATTCCTGGTTGTTCCTGACAACCGTCTCGTCCACCTGATAGATGATGGATGTCAGCATTACTGGAAGTTAAGGGAATATGTCCCACCATAATGCAACATGGGAATGTATCCTACACCTGCTTCTTGCTTCACAATAGGGGTGGTGGTGGTTTTGCCCTACAAAAGGTTGTCAGAGACTGCTCAGGTCTCTCTTGCCTAGCTGGCTTGGTGACCCTGGCGAACCAACAATAAACCTGCAGCTTTGAACTTCAATCAGAGTCCCTGTGTCTTGCTGAACGCCCCATGGGTCACAACAGGTTCATATGTGATAAGGTGGTGGGAGAACTCCAGGGTAGATAATGATGTAAAATAAAACAAATAAAAATAATTAAAATAAAATAAAATAAAATAAAATAAAATGGAATGGAGCTACCATATGGGGGAAAAAAAAGATTCCTAGGAATTTCAGCATTCATTATCTCATTCTCAAACACTACATAAAAATATGTATCTTTCTCCAAACTTACAGAACATCAAATGAAATCTTGAATTTAGATATTTACACTTACTATAGTTGCTGAAAAATATCTGCTGGAGCGATTTCACCTTCCAAAAAGGGTTACACTAATGTCAAATAAACACTGCAGGGGTCTTTAGTTTGTTCTAATCAAAATAAAATGTAGACAGTCACATACATACAACTTAAAATAAATATATTTTAAACTACTGTTAACCTTTTACCTTTGAATTTGTTATATAAGGTCTCACCAAATTATCAACCAGTGCAAACTACCAACAAAATTATATTCAAAAAAGAAAAAGTAGCATAAATGCTAAAGTTGGAGTGACACAGGGAAGATTAGCATGGCCCTCTGCAAGGTTGAAAGCATATGTGTTATGTGTTTGGTAATTTTTTGTCCTATACTTCTAAAATACAATGATGCAAACTAATGACCTCAATTAAAAAAAAAAAAAAGAAAGAAACCAGCTAACAGTTTTAATTGGAGAGTGAAAACCATATGAACTGGTTTCACTAAAGGATCTTCTTTGGGGAAATGGAATTATTAAAAAAAAAAAAAAACAGAAGACTATTAGACACCTTTAAAATGCTAACTTACAGAATACTACCCTTATTGTAAAGATATAATAGTGTACTCTGCTCTGTGATAACCCGTTCCTTTTTAAATTCTGTGTTTAATTTCAGTAGATAATTTCAACCAAGACTCTTTTTTACTTTAATAATAATCAATTGCAAGAAAATAATGAAATGATTTTCCAACTTCTGAATAAATATTATCAAAAGATTTTATCATCTTCAAAAAAAAAAAAAAAGAATGACAGCTTTGGCTAGCGATTCAAGGACAACTGGTAGGCTTTCTATAAAAGCAAGAAGTAATTTCTTTTAAAAAATCGAGGTTGCTTTCATTTATTTATTTGTTTGTTTGTTTATTTGTTTGTTTAGCATTGTTTTATTTTTGGAGGGTATCAGTTCACATCTCTTCAGATGTTTGTTAAAGCACATGTCTACCACAAAAGTACCCCTGATACTTCACCATAATTCCTTGGGTTACCTCCTGTCCTTTACTCCCCTCCTCTTACTCTCCCTCTGTTTACTTCAGTCTATAGTAAGACATCTAAGGTTTATTTTGGTTTAGATTTTCTGTTCCTTTATTTTGTTCATCTATATTTTATATCTGGGAGAAATCAATCAGTACTTCTTTCTCATGACTTTTCCACTTAGCTTAATCTCTTCCATCTGATCTTTTAGATGAAATCTTACCTTTTGGGAACAAAAAAATGTAAGACTTCATCAGAAAGATGAAATTTGTAACCTTGAAAGGAATTAATTTAATTGACTACAACAAACAAAAACTTGAGCACATCAGGAAGTTAGCCAATCATGGTATTTGTTTGCTGACTTAGAGGAGTACATGCTTTATAACATGAATGAAGATACAAGGAGATATAAGGCAGTAAGATGGGAGAATTGCTCTGCAAATTACAATTAGATATTTCAAGAAATCTCCATTTTGTACTCATAGGTTTGAAAACTTAGCCTGGCTTGTTCTTCAATTTATGGCCCTTAATAGTTTCAGAAAATTTGAGTTTCCTTTAGTTTCCACTTTGATAAAATGTCTTAGAATGTTTCTATTTAGAGATGATTTTTGTGTCTAAAATGCTGTGTTTAATGTTTTCTTTTTTTTAATGTCTTTTCCTTAATGTTGAATGTTCATGTTCCAAGCATTTACTTCTCTCCTTTTGATTCTATCTAATAGAGAATAATAGTATATTTGCACTAGTTATTTTTTTAAGTCAAATTTGTTAAATATTGAAAATTTCACATGGTTTGCCTAAAGGACAGAAGGAACCAAATAGAGATCAGAGCCCAGTTATTTTAACGTTAGACATGAGTTAGAGGAGACTTCTTATCTCCAATCCAATTTTAACTTATTCTAACTTTCTTAGCCGATCCACTGGCGCAAATGATGATTAAGTCTTGAACTATAAGGGTCCTTTCTTTTTTTATTTTTATTTTGTGTGTGTGTGTGTGTGTGTGTGTGATGGTTTTTCTTGCTTTTTTAAAATTTAATTTAAATTTTAAAATTTGCATATATATGTGTTTTTATATTTATATTACATTATTGTGTACCCCAGGGCTTTCCCACTTAGCTAATACTTGTTAACCATCCGGATCTTTTGTGCCATTCACCTCCCCTTTTTTCTTCCCCCTCCTCCTCTCTCACTCCATTGTTCAGTTCCGTTGGTTGTTTTTATTTTTTTCTTATTCGTTCATTTGTTTTTCCTATACCCATCATATAAGTGAGACCATCCTGTACTTCTCTTTTTCTTTTTGGCTTATTTCTGCTGATATGGGTCTTTCTAGTTCCATCCATGTTGCTGCGAATGACATGTTTGTCCTCCTTGACTGATGCATAGTATTCCATTGTGTATATGTACCACATTTTTTTAACCAATCATCTGTTTTGGGGCATTTAGTTTGTTTCCAAATCTTGGCAATTGTAAACAAAGCTGCGATAAACATGCGTGTACAGGTGTCCTTTTGAATTAGTGCTTTCATGTCCTCTGGGTAGATTCCCAGTAGTGGGATTGCTGGGTCAAATGGTAAGTCCACTTTCAGTTGTTTGAGGGTCCTCCACACAGTCTTCCCTAGTGGCTGGACCAGTTTGCACTCCCACCAGCAGTGTAAGAGAGTTCCTTTTTTTCCACATCTGCATCGACACTTGTTGTTGTCTGTTTTATTTATATGGGCCATTCTTACTGGTGTAAAATGGTATCTCAGTGTGTTTTTAATTTGCATTTTCCTGTTGGCCGGGCACGGTGGCTCATGCCACTTCATAAGCTTCAGCCTATGAAGCGGCTGGGGCTAGGGATAGCGGTTTGAGTCCTGGCCTGGGGCCCGTAGCGAGACATAGATACAAAAAAATAGCTGGGCGTGGTGGCACGTGCCTGTAATCCCAGCTACCTGGGAAGCTGAGGTTGGGGATTGCTTGAGTCTGTGGTACCCCAGGCACGAGAGCCTGCAGTTCCATGGGGAAAAATAGCGAGACCTAGTCTCAAAAAAAAAAAAAAAATGCATTTCCCTGATTATTAGTGATATGGAGCATTCTTTCATATGCCTATTAGCCATTTGTCTCTCCTCTTTGGTGAAGTGTCTTTTTAGTTCTTCTCTCCATTTTTTGACTGAGTTTGTTGCTTTGTTTCTGTTGAACTGTAGGAGCTCTTTGTGGATCTTTGTTATCAGACTATAAGGGTGCTTTCTAAAAAATAATTTTTACCAATCTATACATCAGGTAAAGAGGAAACATCTGAAAATGGTTGTTGCTTTTAGGCATAACAATGTCACTGAATATCAAAAGAGCAATTTCTCCTTTGGGGTGGAGTAAGAAGGAAGCATTTTATTTCATGGGCACAGAGATTAAAAAGGAACTTAAATTCCCCTGTCATGGGTGGTACCATTGGGGTTAACAGATGGAGTTGCTCATCCTACACTATTTCTTCTCCACCTTATTTGGTCTGAGCAACATCTTTTTTAGGTTGAAATTCATCTCTCGATTAAGGATCTGTATATCAAATCTGGCATAAACATCTCTGGAAGGAGAAAATCAGACTTTGTAAGAATAACATGTTAACGATGGTTACTTTTGAATTAGGTAACAGATATTTCATAATCCCACTGCCCAGATTCTCTGAGGTTTTCAAATTTCCTCTCCTGAGCATATACTAATTGAAAATATACAAAACAATGCATGTTATGAGATTATAATATCTCTAAAGAGGCAGACCAGTGTTTCTCAGGGAAATGGATGATCAAAAAAACCAAACCAAACCAAAAAAAAACCCCAAGCCCAAGAGCTCCCATTCCAGTACATTATAATGAAGAGCTGACCTCATCCTCCTCTAATTTTCTCTGTCCAAGAAACACTGCTGCCAACCTTTGGCTCCTCATTAATGCTCCCCTCTGGCTTTTCACAGGAGAACACTCCCCTAATGCAATCTAGCTGTCAGAGGCTAAACCTGAGGCAACTGGTAGGTGATTCCAGAAAAGAGAACATTTTCCTACTCTTCCTTCCTTTGCTTCTAATTGGCAATTCTCCCTTGTTTCTAAAAGTGATGTATATTATAAATTCATCTTCTGTGAGTAAAATTGAAGTGTTAACAGGAAAGGATCTTAAAAAAGACAAACTTCATAACAGACACAACAGAAGTCTTTTGGCTGACAGACCCACTGAAGAACATGAAATATAACTGAGGAAGTGCACATTCAAACACATCAATAACCATTTTAACTCAGAGCTCTGGACATGTGGCTCTCCCAGAAGCTTTGAAAATTCCAACCAACAGTATTATTCTGGATACAGTGACTTTCATCTGGGACAGACATTTTCCTGATAATCTTTGCACCCCTTCCAGATGTTTTTGCTCTCAAAAACTATTTTGTTGACATCACTTCCACCCTCCAAAACTCCATACCTTAAGACTTAATATTTGGGCTTTCTGTCTTAAAATATTTATATCCAGATGAGGTCATGTTGTATCACACTGCCCAAGAGATTTAATCTAATAAAATATGTAATTATGCTGATGACATGGCAGCCATTTTCCAGGAAGTATCCTATTTCAGGATTTAGAAGAAGGTTCCCACCAAACCATCTCCTTGTTTCTACTGATAATGATTTAAAGGTGTGAATTTTACCTAACCTTTGTTCCAGTTTATCACAATGTCCTAAACTATGTTAAAATATAATGGCTCCATGTTTTTTGCTTCAACTCTTGAAGATAAGAAATGAAGGGGGGGGGGAAGACACTGCTATGAACTGAAAATCTGGGACAAGTATCTAGCCACCTAGAAATCTAGGTTGCTGCTGGAAGATACTTATTATTAGGGAGATGCATTCTCCTAGAGTTTTCTGCTGTGAAACCTGCCTCAGGTGAAAGCAGGGTTATCCTGGAGGATAAATTCCTTCTCAGTATCACTGGAGCATTAATGAGGTTAAAGAATAAACTCTGATTATTAACAACTAAATTCTAAAAGTAAAAATTAAGGAATTAATATTTACTCAGTACCTATTATGAGGCACCATGCTAAGATCCTCTTTTTCCCATTTTACAGGTAGGAAAACAGATGAACTAAGAATAAAAGATAACTTTATTGAAGTCATATAGTATTAAATGTTGGAGCCAGGCTATAATCCTGCTTCTATCATTCTACTGACACAAAGCAAGCATAAGCAATCAAGATCCCTGTAGAAAAGAAAGTACAGGATTCAGTTAAAATAATGGTGGCCCAGGAGGGGTCAGTCTCATTTAGTTGAGAAGGCTTGGGGGCTCTTTCCCATAATGAGAGCATTTTGAGCAAAGAAAAGCATCAGGAGGGACTGTATGAGTGGGGGAGGGGTAAGAACATAGAGAAAAGCACAATGAACTAATGTGATAGACTTGGGAGGGTATTATTTGGTGGTCCATGCACTATGTTGGCAATACCTGATGGGAAGTATCTAAATATTACTTCAACTAACAGTAAATTTTTTATAAAGAAAAACATTTTTTTAAAACTCAAAAAAAGGGAAAACTTGGGGGAAAAGGGTAAACTTTGAGAGCAGTGAAAAACTAATCACTGGTTATTGGTAGTTTTTTATATTCAAGAAGATGTAGGTTGTAAGAAGTGTATGAAATGAGAGGCAGTTGTCTTTAATGGTGAGTGCCTGTCTTGAATGTTTTTAGAGAAGTGGTTGCCTTAACATCAGCCAAGCATTAACTTGTATTCCTTATTTATAGAATTCATGAACATCGGAGATTAACAATAACATTAAAGCAAGTATACATTTTCCAAGCATATACTGAAGGAAATGAAAGTTTTGTGATAAAATATTAATTCCACATTAATTTTGCATTACTTTTGATTTCTCCAGCACAAAAACAGCAGGCAGACACAATTTCAAAAACCAAGAAAAAAAAATCCTGTACTTTTGGGGCTCTATTTCTGGATATAACTCAATGATTCAAGATTTGTTTTTAAAGTAAAATCAGATTTTCATTAACTATAGCTATCACTTATTTTTTCATTTAACAGGTATTTTGTAAATGCAGGTTTGCGTACCCACATTGCTCAAGCACAGAGGCTATGCCAGTGTAAAAGGCATTCTACATCTAGGTTCAAGAAGACAGCTGTCAACACACATTTCTTTCATCAGGTTCATGGTCAGTTATTCTATTTTCTGTTCGTTGGGAACACCATGTAGTTCACCAAAGAACCTTTTGTAGCTGCTAGCCTACATCCCTCCTGGGTCATCTCCTTTTCTTTTTCTCTGCTGAACATTGTCCTTGACTATATATTTATGCTCCAATCATCTTGGTATCTTGATGCCCAATGTCTCTTTATCATTCAACTTTACTCTTAATAACCAACTTTCTGAAAGACTAGTCTATAGTCACTGCCCATGGTCTCTTAGTCCCACTCATCCCTCAAGTTGCAGCAAGACCCACAACTCCATTAGCTATGACTGCCAAAGTTAATTTGCATAGCCTCATCTAACTACAGCTTTCTGCAGCATTTAGCACCATTAACTACTCTTTTCTTAAGGTCTCTCCTTCATTTATTTAACTTTTTTTTCTATCATTTCCCTGGCCTTTCTTTTTGTCTTTTTCTGCAGATTCTTTCTGTTCTTTTTGTTCCTCAAAGTAAGTTCAGACTTTGGCTTACTCATTTTCACATTTGCATATGCCACCCTTTGGCTGTTACCCACCTCTTACTTTCTTTTCCTGCCAAACTTACTGAAAAGAGTTGCACTCAGAGGCTGTCTCCTTATATTCAACATCTATTCAACACCTAAACCCAGTGCAATTTGTTTCTGTTTTACATACTACATCAACCTCATTTAAAAATATAGCTCCTGTTTTTGAATCCCACAGACATATGTTAGTCCTTTCCTAACTCAATACCACCATCTTTCAGTACAGCATGCAGCATTCTCTCTTATTTCACCATCCTTAACTGCCCAGTCTCCCCTCCTCTGCCCTTCATTTCCTCTTCATGCTTCCTCCTTAGTCTACTCTTGAGTCTACTCTTGACCTGAGTCTACTCTTCTGGCTCAATGCTGTGTTCTCAGGACTTTGCACGGTTCCTCTCATCTCTCCACATTTACCTGAACAATTCTACCTACTGTTCTGGTTTTCAAAGTCATCTCTATGCTGACAATTTCCAAATCTACAACTCAAATCTGAATCCCTTAAACTCTGAGTGACAGAACAAATTCTAGTTTGGTGTGACTATACCAAAAATGCCTACAGCTCAGCATGGCCAAATAGAACTAGACTAATGTCTCCAAATTGTTATTCCTTGTACAATTCTCCCCTTATATTTCAATGGGACCAATACCAATTTATCTGTTGAGGTCTGAACCTTGGTTTTCTGAAAATCAGGGGTCTCTCCCTCTTGACATGCTTGCTTGACTTGCTTCTAGAACATGCTATACTCTGCTGGTTCTTCTCTTACCATACTGGTTTCTCTTTTTCTCTGCCCACTTACTCCCAGTCTCTGAATGCTGGTGAGTTTTAGGACTTAACTTTAATTTTCCTTCTCTTTTCCATGTATATTCTCATCTCTAGTGATCTAATCAGACCAAGACTTTTTCATCTTTGAAATCTCTCCCCTTTCCATAAATATTCCCAGTCATCTATAGACCAAATTCTGCTTGAATGTTCAGCAAGAAGTTCAAACCTACATGACCAAAGCAGGACTCTTGATTTTCTGTTCCATATCTGTTCTTCCCATTTTCCTCATTTCATCATAGAGCATAACCCAGAGGTTCAGGTCAACAACCAATGAATCATTCTTGATTCTTTTTTCTCTTGAACTTCCATCCATCATTTCGCCAACACTCAGAAAATTCTGTGTGCATTTTTATAAGTGTATCCAGTCAACTCTAACCATTTTCATTTGCTAACTGGTTTAAGTTACCATGATCTTTTAATCAATTTAAACATATGTACACTTGTTCCTTCAAATTCCCTGATGAACCATTTATAGTGCTTTAACACATGGTCTTTTTTGGATTTATTTCTTGGCATAAGCTGTTTCCCCTGCCTACAGTTTTTTGTGTTCTCTCTCATGATCTTTTGCCTGGTCCACTTGGTCTAGTAGGGCAGGCAAACTAGTTCAGAGACTAGTTAAGAAAACACATCCTCCAAGAAGCCTCCTCTGGTTTCCTAAGTTCTGATTAGTTGTCCCCTCGGGAGCTCTGTATTTCCTACTGTACTTATCATGGCAACTTACAATTATCTTCCATAAGGAAAGGAATTTGTCTCTCACTCAGTTTTACCTCCTACAATTACGATGATGCTTGGTGCACAGTGGAACCTCTGTAAGCATTTTATTTGTTCATTAAAAAAATTATATAGCATCTAGAGGGTTCCAGGCACTACCTTAGGGAAACAAAGACTTTAGTCAGCAATAAAAAATTTTCCCTACCCTTAAGGAGTCTGTAATTGCATACAAGAAGAGACAATTAAATAAAATATATAGTCTGTCAAGAGTGATAAGGACTATAAGGGAAAAATAAAAGAGGGGAGAGGATAGACAGCACTGGTTGGGACTGAAGACAGTATTTAAGCAAGGTGGTAAAGGGACAGGGAAGAACTCACTGAGAAGGTGACATTGAGCATAGTCTAGAAGCTCTTATCTCATTGCCTCACAGAAAGTAGATACTGAACGAACAAATCACATTGAAGCAATGAATAATTTCTAATTCACTGAGCCATTTGGGGGAGATTTGCTATCACATATGTAACTACTATTGCCTAGAACTGCTTACTGAGATGATTTCCAGCATGAGGAACTAAAGATGAGCACCATGTAGCCAATTCCTGTTGTCTTTCTCTAATTGAGATGGTGCTCAACCCTTAAACTGATCAGAGTTCTCTACTTGATGGGCCCAGAAAAAATTGAACCAGAAAATACTTCTTTCTTGTTCAAGAACTCTTGAATTCGAAATGGCTCCTAACCCAGAATGTATAAATATGAGAGAGGATAGGAAGAATAGGCATAGAAAAAAACTCCTGTTTTCTCTTACGTTGGTATTTTTTAAATGAATTTTCACTCTCTGAGTCTTAAAAAGTCTCAACTGTCTGATCCTTAAAAGGTCTGAATTGTACCGTTCAGTCTTAAAGCAACTCATAGCTTTCACTGACTCATAATTTATGTACAAGAACAGTGCAATAGAAAAATGGTAGATGGAGTGACTGGAGGAAGGATACAAAGGGGGGATATGGAGGGAGGAGGAGGGATCAATTAATGCACAATTGTGACAAATCAATAAAATGAATTAAAAAAAAAAGAACAGTGCAATGGAAAGTAGGCTATGTATGTTTCTTTTTTTTTTCCTTTAAGTGTGGGGCATCCCCCTATTTCAACTACTTATTACAGGTGAATTTTATATAGCAGTGGTGTCAAAAAGATCACTTTTGTAAATGCAACCAGGCAGCACCAAGTGTTCCTACAAGGAATCCACAAAGGCAGCATTCGAAACATAGGCATCTTAGTAACCAAAAGAGGGAACAGCTTCCCAGCAAGACATTCTTTTGTATGAAATACAAAAATAAACACAAAATACAAAATAACACAACTACAAAATACAAAGATAAATACAAAAAAAAATTTTTGTATGAAAATACAAGCATAGATGTCCACGAGAAGACTGCTTTTGGACCTGTTTCTGGTACTTTTTGGAGATGCTCAAAGGTCAGTGAGGTCAGATTTGCCAGGGGTGATAATGGGTTGGAGTAACTATTGCTTCAAACTATACTAGTTTCCTGTTGCTAATGTAAAAAATGACCATAGACAGTGGTCTCACTTATATGATGGTTATAGGAAAAACAAACAAACAAATAAGAAAGAATGAAAACAACCAATGTAACTGAACCATGGAGCGAGAGAGGAGGAGAGGAAGGAAGGGGGGGAGGTGAACAGCACAAAAGATCAGGATGGTTAACAAATGTTAGTGAAGTGGGAAAGCCCCAGGGTACACAATAATGGAATAATGATATATAAATATACATATATATGCAAAAAAACCCAAAACATTTACCAGATATCGGAAGAGAACAACGGGCCAAACAACGAACAACTGAACATCAACTTAACCAACCAACAAATCGCAGAAAAATGGGAAATGGAGTGACTGGAGGGGGGATACACAGAGGGGGGAGAAGGGATCAATTAATGCACAAATGTAACAAATCAATAAAATGAATTTCTCAAAAAAAAAAACAGTGGCTTAAAACAACATAGATTCATTATCTTACAGTTCTGGAGCTTATAAGCTCTAAAATCAGAGATTCAAAGGGAAGAATCCTTTTCCTTGACTTTTAGCTTCTAGGAGCAGCCTGCAATCCTTGACTTCTAGGGCTACAGACAGACAGACACACACACACACACACACACACACACACACACACACACAGTCAAGAGAGATGAGGGAAGGGAAGGAAGGAGAAAGCATGGAGAGAGAGAAAGATGGAGAGAGAGAGAGAGAGAGTCTGTTCTACCATTGTAGCACCTCTGTATATTATAGGATTAAAACTTTGATGTTTCTGGAGGGCCGTTATTCTACCTGCACACCAACTATGTTCAGGTATAATGAAATGTATGCCCTGAAGATAATGATAAATTTTTTGTAAAGAAAACTGTCATTTATTGAGCAGAGTATGCTGGGGTTTATACAGCTAACCTTTTTTAATGCACTACAATTTATGGCTGTTATTTATATGGTCATTTTGGGAGGTCATGGGTATATTTTAATGAAGCTCTCATCACTCAGAAATACTTTGAACTCTTTGAAACTGTCTTTGGTACGCTCATTGGGGTTATCCTTAATGAAAACAACTACTCATTCTTTGAGAATATATTTTGAGAGTATATTTTATTTTTTGAAAAGAACTAAAATGCTAAATAAAGTTTATAACACTCTAAATCCAAAAGGAAGGATAAATCATAAAGAATCTATTCATATGACCTAAACTTGGCTCTGAAAATTTTAAAGGAGAAGTTCTAGACTACTTTTGAACACAATAAAAGCCGCATCTGAGTATGAAGAATAGTCATATTTAAGTATTTTGGTGGATAATATTAATTTGAATGTGTATTTTGCTATCTATGACTTACACTTATTTACATTTCATATAGTAAAATACTGTTACTACTTCGAGTGTATGAGGAGCTCTGTAGCTCCTAGTTTGACCATGCAGTCAGGCATGCCTAGCTGTGCTGTACCTGCCCACGTCAATCGGGTTTTGAAATCTGCAACATTTTTGAAAATGTGTCATTCAGGTTTGAAACCCACAGACGGTAAAGCCATAAAAGATGGGAAATAGATTTGCATGTGCACTCTTGCCTGGAACTCTCAGCTGGGAAGACCTTTGTTGCTGATCTCCAGCTCCTTGGAAGCTCTCCTGCTAATCTGGTGCTGCTGACCTGTGCCCAGTGGCTCTAAGAGCTGTTTGCCTCTGCCAGATACCCTGCGCTGCTTCCTGATTGGCCTGCGCCTGTACCTGTGCTGTGTCTAGAGATTTCTCCTCTTGCTGTTGCCTGTGGTGCTTTCTGGTCTGAACTCTGGATGTCTGCTGCTGGTTGCTCCACATGTGAGCACCTTTGACTGCAACTGTAAGGTAACTCTGATCCATCATTTATTGGTGTGCCAACAGTTCTATCACTGAAGGAACAATAGCTATCACTGAAGGAACAATAGCATCTTTCACAAACCAAGATTTTGGATTAGACACGGGGTAGAATTGTGGGCCACTCTTTCCCCTTTTTTCAATCTTTCTCAATACCTACTTTACAAATAAACACTGTTGTTACATTGTACTTGAGTTGCAGCTCCCAATTGTTAATGCACTGGTGAGGAACCAGCACCAGTAACTATCTCCGAGGTTTTACAAGAACATTTTTTTTTAAAAGTAAAGGCAACTCATATAGAAGGATGTTTCCAATGAAATTATTTGAAGTTTGCTTTCTTTTAATTCTCATCTTGCATAGCCTAATTATGGAAGGTATTTGTTACAAACTAGTTCTTGTTAAATCCATTATCTTTTTGTATGGTGTTCTCTAATTAAGTCTCTCATAGGATATAGCATTTTTTTTAATTGGCCCAAACTAGATTACTGGTTTTAAAAATGTCATTAAATTGTGTATCAACACAGAAAATCTCTGCCTTTCTCTTTCATCCTGTTAATAATTTTGATGTTTTAGGAATCAGGGAGTAATTATTTGGCTAAAGCTATGAAAAATTGTCAATGATGTTATTTATAGAATTTTGCTGGAGAAAGTTAGGAATGAAGGCTTAAAATAAAAAGATGATTCTATATTTTCATCAAAAGACTTCATATCTATAAAAATCACATGAATATGTTCGCCAGTAAGCAAGATCTTAAAAATGGCTAAATGGAATACACTGAAAAAATTTCATTAAATTAGTTTAAGACTTATAATTCATAAGTTTTTAATGTAAAGGAAAAGTTGATCTTAAACATTTTATTTATCTAAATAACATTTATTAATTTAGAATTTTTGTTTCGAATACTATACCTTCTTCAGTCTTTGGTTCTTCCTTCTCTGTCTCAATTTCTATCTGTCTCACTCTCTGTCTCTTCCTCTTATACACACATACCCCTCGAGAGGTGACCACTAAAACTATTTGCAGTTCTTTATTCAAATAAAAGCATTGCTCTGTGGGTCTGGTAAGGCAATACTTGTGTGCTGTGCAGCAAGTAAACCAACTGATCTGATACTAAACCTGACAGAATTCACTTACCTCTGAGTTTCTCCCAAATCAAGGATACTTTATCACCCCCAGTCATTGCATGTATCAAGAGATAGACTGGAAGACCTGCTCTGTCAAAGACCAATACATGTCTAGGCTTTGACAATGGGACTGGTAGGGTTGGAATCATGAGTAAGGGCAAAAAGTATGGTTTAATATCTTATGTTTAAAACAGATACCTGGTCAGCAGACACATCCCTCTAGAGCTAAAGAATCCAATGGATATGTTCACCCCTGACACTCTTAACCTGTATGAACATTACTGTGCATCCCTCACTCTTCAACCTCCTCATGATTGATGCTATATACTATCATTTTATCAATAAAACAGGGGCTGGACCTTACTAAGTCCAACAGGTTGGCCACTGACAATGTTACCATAATTCCTTGCTTCCTCTTTAATGTTGTGATTGTCACATCTCTGAATCCTGTCTCTTCAGCCAGAAGCAACATTGTTCAACACTGTTCATTGCTATAATAATGTGCCTACAAGGCCCACTGCATTATTCTGTAGAGATAATTCATGTTCAAAAGGACTGATGGAGTCAATGAGGACCAGATTAAGCTGTGTCACCCTAATGTAGCCATGGACAGTCCTCCTTTATTTTCCCACCTGCCCTACTCACCCACATTCACCAAATATGAGGCGATCTGGCCATAAATGCTAAAAAAAAATATGAAGCTGTGTGTGATGTAAGGTTGGAATACGGGGGTGTTTCACTTTTCACAAACTCAGTTATGTGCAAAGACTACCTAAAGAAACTAAAGTAAGTTATTTTTCATAGTACAAAATGATTTTCAAGTTATAAGAAATACAATTTATAAGAAATAGAAATAATTACTAAAAATGCATTTGCAAGTATTATTTTGGGAACATGTTCACTACAGAGAAGGCAGATCATTTGTGCTACTGGATAAAATGTCCTTGGTTTTTACATGCATTTTTATTTTAATGCAACAGCATTCCAGGACTTTAGGGTTTGTTTAGCCCCTGGTACTACGAAAACATGATTACAAATAGATATTACCATATTTGGTTGTACAATTTCCCTTGATATTTTTACTCCAAAACAGGGTGAGTTGGAAGAATTTTGTTTGTACTTAGCAGCAATCTCATTAATCTTTATGAGCTTTCACCTTTATTGACTGGCAAATGGTTTTACCTGCGGCAACAGTGTAATCAATCAGCAGCAGAGCTAATTGGAATATGGTTTCCTAACCTTTTCCTTGTGTCTGAAGCAAATACTTTTACCTAAATCACCCTGAATACAACTGTGGACTTTTTCATTGCTCTTCCAAAAAGTGCTGTCCAGGAGTGAGACTGTCTTAAAGGGATGGGATGCTTTAGACAACGGGTATCTTTAATTTTTTCCTTACATTAGATGAATAGAAAGAATGAATGAGTGAAAAAAATCTGCGAGTCAAGGAAGCAGATATTTATTGAGCATCTGTTATGTGCTGAGTTGTGAAGGCCCCACATGTTCTGACTTGGCTGAATGATTGTCAGTGGCTCTTGGGCAAGTTGGAGAATAGGAATGCTCAGTGGGGGGACTGTTAAATAGTCTGTAGAAAAGACAGAGGAACTTCACTGAGGAAGTCACTTGTAATCTGCAATAGAAAGTGTGGTAGGATCAGAACAATAGACCATAATCCTTAGTGTTGTGTTATTTTCCTTACTGTTGGTTAAGTAATGTGGGTCACTGAATATAGTGTTAGATTTGCATCCTCCCCATGACCTTACCATGAGGCAGGTGTATTCTTACTGATGAATGGAAAATGATGCTTAGAGAGAGAATATATGCTCAGAGAAAACAGAGAAAGGTATCTCACTTATTTATAACTTGTCTGCTTGAGCACTGGTGCTGACAATTACCAGGAAACCAAGTGGCCCTGCATTCCTATTAGATTCTTGATGTCAGTAAAACCTAGTCTTATAGACCTCACTTAAATGTCCCCTTGAGTCCTCCCTTTTACCTGTGGGCTCAGTCTGTCCTTCTTGTAATCCTGGTGTATGTGTAGTTCCACTTACTAATTTCACACTGTACTATCATTGTTATCATTTGTTTACAGATCTGCCTTACTGCAAAATAAGACACAATTTGGAAATTTCAACCGCTCCCACCTTCACCCCCTAAATCATGGCCCATATAGCTTTCTACCTGTAAAAATGAATCATAAGGAAAAATAGATCAGGCCCTTTATAGAATTAAGTCAACTTTCTACTAACACAAGGCTAATTTTTCTGACTTCATTAGCAAAGCAGTGTCTAGAGATCAAGTTCATGAACTGAGATGGGATTTAAAATTCTATAATTCCCCCTCTGGTATATTAAAAGCTGATTCTTCCAGAACAGGAAGGTTGTCCCTTTTTTCCTGAGGGCTGGGCCTGGAGACCTGGCATCTGACAAAGAAGATGTGAGACTAGGTAGCCCGTGTTAGAGAGGAGGGAAGAACCTGTGTTTTCCACCTGTGGGTTATAGGAAGAGGAAAGGAAACTGGCATAGGAGAAACAGACATCGAGTCATAAGTGCCCAGAGGTGCTCTCTCTGGATTGAAGTTGATGGGTGAGAAGCAAGAATACTAAATATCCAAAATGTCTAAAAGTGGTTGAAATGGCCAAAGAAAGTTTTTCGGCTGTAAGATAATGACAAGTCTTACATTTGGTCAACATTTGCTATTTAGTCAGTCTGAAGGTAGACAGTGGAAGGTTCACTATGAAGAACAGATCAACTCTAGCCTATAAAGAAGGTATAGTTGCTTGGAATATTTCAGTACAGCACAGATGCATCTGCTTTCAGAGTATACCTATAACACCAGGTGACATTGAGAGCTGGGTAATTTTTTCATCATCTTTACAATTCTAGAACAAACTAGAATACTTGAAAGGTGTTTGGAGTTGCACATTTGGGTCCTGTATGAATAAAAACACTTATGATGATGAAACTGCTAAAGGTCACTTATGTTACCATGTCCAGTAGCTGACCTTTGAAATTCATCATTTCATTCACTAACTTATTTATCCAGATATTTCAGACACTTTGGGCATCTATATTTACATGATGTAAAGGAAGCAAATATGAACTGTTTACTGATATTTATTCAGATATCAGATATTCATTCAGGACTTATTGAGTACCAGATATACAGGTCCCACCTTCAAGACCTCACAGATGTGAAGAGATGAAATATGTCAATAAAAATCTGCCACATCAAATAGAAAGTAGCAGTTATTGTTAGGAAAATGAAGATGGAAAAAACAGGAACAATCGCATGCTTTGCAAAGAGATGAAGATCATGTTAGTGTGCTCCTTGGATAATAGGCAAAAGGCCTACATCAAGACAGGCATCCAATCAAAAAATCATATTTGAATGGCTATATATTAAAAGTATTCTACCTTGGGGTATACAACAATATGAAATATATAAATGTGTGTGTGTGTGTAACAAAAACAAATTTTGCAATCATGAGAACAGGAAATCCAGGTCCTGAAATCTGAACAATATCCAGAACTTTGCTTTTGAAAGCTTTGGCTTTTTTTTTGTTTGTTTTTTGAAACTAGGTCTCGCTATTTCTGCCTATGGAACCGCAGGCTCTCGTTGCCCACGGTACCATGAACTCAAGCAATCCCCAGATTCAGCTTCCCAGGTAGCTGGGATTACAGGCGTGCGCCACCACACCCAGCTATTTTTTTGGAACTAGGTCTCACTAGGGGCCCCAGGCGGGACTCGAACAGTGAGCCCTAGCCCCGGCCACTTCATAGGCTGAAGCTAATAGGCACGAGCCACCATGCCCAGCCTTGAAAGCTTTGCCTTTTATTGTACTTTAAAGTATCTCATGGATAGTCACTACATTACTAGTCCTGCTCCAGGTAAAAATAGCATGAATTAAAAAGGAAATGCTGTTCAAAAAGCTGAGCTTGTAATCATAAACCAGAGCTCTCAGACCTATTTATAATGTACATAGGTGAGCTCTCTCTCTATGGGCTCATTTAGAGAGGTGGAAATCCAGGTTGGTTTATTTCTTGACTTTGGGACAACAGTGACATGAGCCTTGAGAGGGGAGCCACTCAGTTCTTGCATCGCCATTGAGCTGAATGCACACTTCCCTCATCCCACTGCTATGCTGTGACCTTTTCATCAAGGCAGTTGTCTAGCTGCCCATGGCAGGGCTGGGGTCTGCTCAGTTCATTGTATCCCGGCATCTAGTCATAGTATTGGCTGGTTTCAACCAATAATGGTTATTTGTATGCTGAGTTTATTCATGTGGCTTAAACTCTAGATTGCAGAGATAATCAAATACAAACTATCTGCCTTTCTCTGTATTTGATACAACTTAAATCCAAGTCTACCAACAATTCAGAAAGGATGGATCCCAAAGGTGTGTGAGTTATGTAGAACAATGAGACAAACTGTTGCAGGTGTCCATTGTACTAGGTTGTATGTGTTACACACGAATGGTACATATGCATATCGTACAGAATCAGCCTTACAGCTGGATATCACATTACATATAAGGAAGGCTGGTTTTCATTCTATACTGACCTCTGCTAATGTGCCCAGGTCAGAGGAGCAGAGCAGAAAGAAAATAAGTAAGGCTGAAGGGATTCCTCTTTTGTTCTTTGTTCTCAAATTATTATTATTATTATTTTTGAGACTGGGTCTTGCTATTTTTGCCCGTGGAACCGCAGGCTCACGTTGCCTGGGGTACCACGGACTCAAGTGATCCCCAGCCTCAGTTTCCTAGGTAGCTAGGGTTACAGGCACATGCCACCACGCCCAGCTATTTTTTGGGACTAGGTCTCACTATGTTGCCCCGAGCGGGACTTGAACCATGAACTGCACAGGCTTGCACCACCATGCCCGGCCCTCTTTTGTTCTTTGTTCTTAATGGAAACTCTTTGAAGAATAGGAGAAGCTCTGAAAAGTATAGCTTGTGATGAAGAGAATGTGTTAGAAAGAGAGCTCTCTCAGCAAAAGTATTGGAAGTTGTTTCCAATGAGAGTTAATTTTAATTATCGGACCATTATGTTTGAAGAGACTTGCTTTCTTCCTCTCATTGAAATACTAGTTTCATCTGTTTGCATTTTAGTAGTACATGGCTGAAGGAAGATGAATAATTTTTGGGCGAGAAGTCATAAAGCTGGTATTTCTACTGAAATGGTTCATATAGCACAGTTATAAAAATAGCATAGCTTTTAGAATTTATCCAAATGTCATTGCTAATCTGTCTCAAAGTCACAGGCACAATCTATTCATTCTCTACAAGTCAAGAGATACAAACCCACAAATGTGTTTCTAGAATAAAATCCTTATAAATCCAATACGATGGTATTACCACCTCTGTTTTTACTTTCTAATAAAGATAACAGCTGGGTTTCTTTACTTCAGTGTCTTTCTTTCATCATCTTTTCTCCCAGAATAAATGCTCTTTTATAAACCATCTCTAACTTCCATTTGCTTGCAATGATAAAGGCAACATTAAACATGTTTTTTTTTTTCCCTAAAAGATATTTGATATGATTAGTCATTAGGGAATTGTAACTTAAAAAGCACAGTGAAATGTCATTCCACACCTGTGAAAATGCAATATTTAAATATAGTTGATAACATCAAATCTGACAGTGGGAAGAACCCTGGCAAGGATAATGTTGTAAATAAGGTCATCTGGCTGCGTGGATTGTGGAGAGAAGAATGGTACAGGTGGGCTAAGCAGAGGAAGGGGTAGGGGCCAGACCCCATGAGTCTTGATGGCCAGGCCAAGGGTTTGAGTTTTTAGGTTAAAAGCCAGGGGAAGCCAAAACTGAGTGTTACAGATAAAGTAGACTGCGCTGTAGAGAACAGATTGAAGCAAAGTGTGTTCCTAAAGGAATAGAGGAAAATAGAGCCAGAAGTGAAGTCAGGACCATGTAGGAGGTCTTCACTGCCAGGAGAAAGAGTGTGACTTAATATTGTAGAGCTGTGAAGTTTTCTGAGGAAAGAAATGATAGGATATGACCCAACAGTAGTTTTCAAAGCACTTTCGTTGCAACAGCAGGAGAGTCTTCATTTATAGTTGGCAGAGCATCAAAAACTTTTGTTTTCTGATTCTCTTATAAACAGATTTAGAGCAAAAAGGACATGAAGAATTCCTCTATGCTCTATCCCTCTTGCTCTTTCAGTTCTGTAACTAAACTTATGGTTAAATGTCACAAACAATTGATACATAAAGCTTAAGAGGAAAAATATATTTTTGAAATAAAATGGACTCACAGAGAATGAAAAATATTGTAGAATTCTTTGAGCCATTTACACAGTTTGTTTCAGTCTTGGTATTTTATATAACTTCAGTATGATGTCAAAATCTGCTACTGACATTGTTACAATATTGTTAACTAGAAACTACAGAATTCATTCAATTTTCTTTCTTTGCTCCTTTATGTGCTGGTATGTAACATGGGTTGGATGATACATCTAAGGATCACAGACCAGTTGTTATGAATAAATGGTCATTGTTTGCAATAAATAAAATATATATAGAGAGATAGATAGTCTTAAACATTAAAAATAATTGTATCAAAAAAATCTAAAACTATTTTGAAACCCAAACAATTTTTATTAAAATTGAAAACATAATTCTTAAAACTGCATTTAGAATCAAATCCCTTTTCTTATAAAAATCATAAGGAGCAATACCACAGAATTTAATTAACTAACAATTGAATGTGAATTTCAGTACTGAACAGAATAATAAATCAATTGTAATTCTAAAGGGGAAAATCTCATTCTCCCCTACAACCATTTACAAACTTTGAATCTGGAATAATGAGCAGGGTTCAGCCATAGAACCAGCACTCTCTTTTTTCTCCCACTGTAGCACTATGGTTATTTCAAGGCCTCTGTATTAGGTAGAATTTGTTGGGAATCTGTTTGACCCCAACTACTGGACATCAATGCAATTTAATTAGCTTTTTGAAATATTCATTGAGTACCTAGGATGTCCTGGGTTTTCTACTAGGTATTAAAGATTCAAAGGTAAACATGTCATCCCCGCTGTAAAAAAGCTCAGTTAATTTGGTGTAGCAATTAGATGGGAATTCAAACACTATTCTTTAGTAAGACAGATTGTAGAAATGATGCTAAAAATCCAAAGTGTCAAAGGTACATAGGAGTGAGAACTCTGGTCTCATTGTGGGACTTGTTGAAGAGAGGTAGGAGTCAAGTTGGCTGTTTCCCTAGCATTCATTCAGCTTATCTCCTACTCAACAGATGACACAGCTATAAGTGTGTGGGACTGAATTCACTGACTCAAAGAGCGAGTGCTGACTGGTGATCTAGTAGCCAATCAGAGATGGTAACTGCTTTGTTGGAGGGCATTCAGAAGTCCATGGTAATGCTACTAGTTGTAACAAAGACTGAAAAAAAAAATTATTTCCACATGCCCATTAACAGGGAAGTACCATATGAGAGGTATCACTTATAAAGTAAGAAATAATTCCATGTGATGAAAAATTATCCCAAGTCAAAATGTCAACTGAAAAACAAAATTGTCTGAATCAATCAGAGATACCTCATTGTGTATTGGTTCAAGGAATCCAGCTCTAAACTAATTAGCGGACAGCATATGCTAGTCATCAGCATGTTCCAATCAGAATAGAACTCTTGAGTTTGTGCAATGATTATGTCCCTCATTGAGCTTGTAGGAAGAAGCACATAGCTCCATCACAACTGATTTAGACAACTCCCCATTCAATCTATATAGTCTAAATATATACAGATGACTAGTTTATTTCTCCATTTTTGTTACCATTGTTTCTACACAAATTATTAGGATGCACAGAGAACTCACACAACTTAACAAAAACAAAGCAAAAACCCCAGTTAAAAAATGGGGAGAAGAACTAAAAAGATACTTCTCCAAAGAGGAAGTACAAATAGCCAACAGGCACATGAAAAACTGCTCAATGTCACTAGCAAGTAGGGAAATGCAAATAAAACCATAATGAGATACCACCTTACACCAGTAAGAATGGCCCACATTCAAAAAACAGGCAACAACAAGTGCTGAAGTGGATGTGGAGAAAAAGGAACACTCTTACATTGCTGGTGGGAATGTAAACTGGTTCAGCCACTATGGAAAGCTGTGTGGAGAACCCTCAAACGAATGAATATGGAACTACCATTTGACCCAGCAATACCCCTTCCAGGAGTCTACCCAAAAGAGACCTCAATGTGGGTACAAAGGGACATCTGTGCTTGGATGTATACTGCAGCACTATTTATAATTGCAAGGACATGGAAACAACCCAAATATCCCAAAACAGATGAATGGATGAAAAAGATGTGGTATATATACACAATGGACTATTACTCATCAATTAAAAATAACAAATTTGATGAATTTATGGTAAGATGGATGTACCTAGAATAAATCATATTGGATATTGGAATATTACTCATCAATTAAAAATAACAAATTTGATGAATATATGGTAAGATGGATTGTACCTAGAATAAATCATATTGGCAGAAACAAGTCAGAAAGAAAAAGACAGAAACCAAATGGTTTCACTAATATATGGACAATGAAAGTACACAACTGGCGGGGAGGGGTGGACCAGCTGGAGCGGTCAGGGAGGGGAGGTGGTGGAGGACCCCTGAGGATTACAATGATGTGAAATATATGTATATATAAATAAATTATTAATAAAGAAAATTATTAGCATGGTAGGAATGTTACTGAAGTATGAAATCTCAGTAAAATTGAACATATAAACAATGTTTTTCTTTCACCCTGGAACTTTGAAGTAATTATTAAATTTATAATGTTCCCATTAAAAAAGAAGAAAAATAAGAGTGAAATAATAATAGTCAAGGTTAATATTTATAGGTTAATGGGTAATATAAGCAGTATTCAGTAAAAATTATGAAAACTTAAGCTAACTTACAAATATGTGTGTATTTAAAAAAAGAGAAGAAAGGAGAGAATGCATAGTGGCTATCTTCATGTGCAACACATTCTAGAATTTGGATCTTGTGCTTTCAGAAAAAAATTCTGTCCCTTCAAATTGCAAAATCTAAACATTAAAGAAAGCTGAAAGAAAAGATTAGTAAGCATTATGATACTTAATTATAGTCCAGTTAACATATTCTAAAACTTTGTAAGCTGTGACTTAAATAGATTTATGTGTATTATTAATAATTAATTCTTAATAGATATGAGTCTAGTTGGTAATATTCATAACTATAAATAATTTTTCTACATTGTCAATGGCTATTGTGATGTATTAAGGATTAATACAGTAAGAGGGAAAAAGATGTGCACTTACACTTGAATTTAGAAAAATTATGAAGTCAGAGTAATAAATGTTCAAGTTAATTTTGATCCTGTTACAAAGCTTATACAGCAGTATTCAGATATCCAGGAATTCAGATATTCAGATATAAAAGAAAACTACATCTAAAAATTAAGGAAATTAAGAGTCATTAGTACCTGGATACTTGTCAGAGTTGTGTATTGGTAAGCCTTAACAACCAGGTAATTTGCTTCCAGGTCTATGAGTCCCAGGATCATATACTTCCACCATCGCCGTCGTAAAATTGCCAGGAGGTTTTCTTCCCCTGTGTTAAAAAGTCAATGAGAAATGGGTTAGGTTCTTCACCCATAATATTTATTTAAAAGAATTCTAAAATTTTGTAATATTGTAATTTTTTTACCATTCCTTATCAACTGTTGAATTAAACAAATGAATCAATATTTCAAAGATTGGTGTGTTTTACTCAGCTAATAGTATTATTCACTATAGACTTTTGGCCCTTTAGATTAATTTCTATGCCAGAATGAGACTGAGCAGATTTTTAGTTCATATTTTATCGTAAATATTTGAAGAAAATTATATAAAAATAAAAGGAAAGGTGTGCCAAAAAGACTATAAATACACAAGATCTAAATCACCACAAACTTCAGGATTGTAGTAAGATAGGTAGAAATGAGGAGGGTAAGCCAGTGGACAAACATCTATTTTTGGCAGCAGATCTGTAGCAAGCCTCCAACAAGTCATCTTAGTATTTGATCAGCTTTGAGTACCACATTCTAAGCACATGTGGATGATGACAGAGAGAGCGAGCTAAGGGGTATCAGATGGAAAAGAACCACTGGACTATGGTCTAAATACTACTGTGTCATCATTAACCATCTTCCCCCTCACCCCCTTACCATCTTCTAAGTTGATCTATATATCTTCTCCACTGAAGACATGCAGATAGCTGACAGGCATATGAAAAGATGCTGATCATTACTTATCATCAGGGAAATGCAAATCAAGGCCAATTGAGATACTACATCACACCTGTGAGAATGGCCCATGTCAAAACAAACAAAGAAACAAACATCAGAAGCAAGTGCTGGCAAGGGTATGGAGAAAAAGAAACTCTAATATACTGTTGGTGGAAAAGCAGACTGACCCAGGACCATGGAAAGAAGCCTAAAGTTTTTTTATAAGGCTAAAAAGGGATCTGCCATATGACCCACCAATTCCATCACTTGGGATCTACCCAAAGAACACTAAAAAACTAATTTGAAAGGAAACCTACACTCCAATGTTTCTAGTAGATGTTCTAGAACAGATGAATGGATCAAGAAAATATGGTATGTATACAGGATGGACTACTATTCAGGGGTTAAAAAAAATAAACTCATGCCATTTGCGGCAGATGATTTCACTAAAATGTGGAAGATAAAAAAAATTAAACAAATGATTAGATAAACTAGAAGCTATGAAAGTGTTCTCTGAAAGCAGATCATAGATTTGAAGTGGGGAGAGATGAGGAAGGGAAAAGACATGAGAAAAATGTGAGGTGGGGGTGAAGGAGAGAGCATCTTAGAGGAGAAATTCCATATTGTAAAAAAAATTTGCAAGGATGTAAAGTAAGAGTCTTCAGCACCCTCGCCCCCCACCCCCCAATAAATATATTGGTAGCATCAGAATAGACTTTTAGTCCCTTGGCCCTTCATCCATGTCTTTAATGTTTCAGGTATGAAATTGATCTTACTTTTCAATTATGATTATTAATAATAATTGTTCTCTGGAACCAAGGTCTGAGGTTTTCATAGAGAGTATGGAATAAGCAGAATTCCTGAGTAAATGGTGGCTGTATTCATCATCTATCTATAAACTGATTACAGTTTATACATAGCTGCTAAATACAACAGACACTTATTGCAAAATCTGAAGCATGTGTACATATGGAAGTGTGAAACTGTGCTCCCAAATTTATATTGTTATGTGAATGACTGTCAAAGAAAGAATCTGGGCACGCTGCATTTTGAAAAATAATTAAAAAGGAAGAAAGAGCAGTAAAAATAAGAAGAATCAGGACATAGTTTAACTGAGAGCCTCTGCTTCAAGGACTCTCATTAAATTGAGGTCTTGTCAGCCATGGATCAGCTGAAGGACACATTGGGAAGAGTTCTGCTTCCAAGCTCACTCAGATGGCTGTTGGCAACCTTTGTCCATCACTACAAGGGCCCTTCAATAGGAGCATTGGAAAATATGAAAGCTGTGGGTGGG
>PVHY01019516.1:0-27238 GCA_004024945.1 Uropsilus gracilis | reverse complement strand
TTTATAGGGACACAGGGCGAGGACCTGGTGAATTTTAAAGAAGACAAACAAACCTGAGAGATAATTAACATTTTAAAGCAAAGAGTAATTGAGGAAGGGTTAGAGTAGGTGGGTGGTCCCTAACTTAGATAAGGAAAGTTAATGGGCTCCAGTGCTTCTCAGGAGGTCATTTCAGTAAGGAGAGAGGTTTTCCTTATCTCGTTTGGAATGACTCTTTTGGTTTGTAAATGGTGCACAGCAGAAAAAGAGTTCATAAATGGCAACCTGGTTTTTGGGCACCAACATTACAGCAGCTGCTGCTTCTGAACTGGGGCTGGAAATGAAGGAGACCTTTGGAATATTGTGACACTGTTATGAACTAATTTCCAAATATTTCCTCAAGAGAGTGCTTTTGATTCTTTTGAATATAGACCTGTGGATTTACTGGAACATAGGATAATTTAACTTTTAATATTTTGAAGAATTGACAAATTGTTTTTCCAATGTGGCTACACCATTTTACATTCCCACCAACAGTGCACAAGGGTTTCCAACTATTGCACAACCTTGCCAACACTTGTTATTTTCAGGTTAGTTCATATATATGTGTATATATATATATATACACACACACACATGCATATATACATATATACACATACATATACACACATAGGTAAACACATATGTGTGTATATGTATGTATATAGTAACAATAGTAACTGCCCATCTTTCCTTTATAGATCTGGACATTGAAAAGAGTTAGCCTTTAATAGTAGCTAAATATTAAAACCCAGGTTTTCAGGATCCAAGTAAAAGACTCTTTGTACTATAGGAAGCTTTTTGAGAACATATCTGACAAAACTATTGGAAACATCAATCAAGAGGATGGAGGTCTTTTTTCTTTAGTGTTATGTTTGAATCTTCCAGTATAGAAATCACGTGGTAATAATACTGTCAAAAGGAGGAAATTATTTTTTAAAAATTAGCTATGGGAACAGTAAAGCTTGACCTTCATTAATATGCACACATTAGCATTATCTGATTTACATAGGTGTTAGCCCAGGTGTTCTGGAAGAGCAACCAGGAGAATAACCTCAGATCATTACAAAACTGGAAACGTATTCTCTGTCCTTCTCTGAGGATTTTCAAATAAACATTAATTATAACACCACCAATTTAGGAATGGTTGATTATATAATTTCAGCAAACCTGTCATTAACCATGAATATTTCATGAATTACAGAAATACTGTATTTTTCAGAGCTTCATGAAGATAGTATTTAAGTAAAAACCAACCACCATGTTCCTTTATAATTCTCAGGTCAAGAAAATAGAATTATACCCAGTTTCAGATAGCATGGTTAATCTTCCTGGCTTTATATTTTGGATACAATGTGGCAGAAATGGCTAAATGCTTATCTGATGACAGACTTCCTCTCTTGTATTATGAAATGCAATAGAATGATGTGATGATATTAGTACAGAGCACTCTGCACATTTCAATGTCTTGCACTTTCTTTGTGCTCTTCCTGCTTGGTATGCAAGTTATCATCCTGAAAAACAACTGATGGTGGAAAACTTAAAAATAACCCTGGGCACTGTGACAGTATTGTGCTGAGAAAACAATACAGAATACAATGAAAGACATGGTCAGTTGACACATTAACTTTCCTTCATAGTATTGCTTCAGTTTTGTGGATGGCAAGTGTGAGAAGAGAGTTCAGGAGAAGACAGTCAAACTAAGCCATGTTAAATCAAACATAGAAATTATATTTGCAAAGTATTTATACAACCCAGCAACAAAGAAACAAATCACCCAATTAAAAATGGGTCAAAAGACCTAAATAGATATTTTTTCTAAAGAAGACATTCAGATGGTCTCCAGACATATGAAAAAAATGTCCAATATCACTTATTATAAGAGAAATTAAAACCATATATATATATGAGATACCACTTCACCTCTGTAAGAGTAACCCATATGAAACATAATGGGAATTATAAATGTTGCCAATGTTGTGGTGAAAAAGGAATTTACATTTACTGTTGGTGGAAATGCAAACTGGTATAGCCCCTGTGGAAAACAGTATGGTGATTTCTCAAGAAAATGAAAATGGAAATTCTGTGTGACCCATAAATATTGAAATTAGGTATTTATCCAAATAACACAAAAAATCTAATACTCAAAGTTCTATCTACACCTATGTGCATGGCACTATACACAATTGCCAAATCTTGGAACCAACCCAACTACCCTTTAATAGAAGAATGATAGAGAAACTGTGGAGTGTATTCAAAAGAATATTACATAGCTGTGGAGTAATGCAATGTGTGAACAATGAAATAATGGTGATATTTGAGACAAAATGGATGGACCTCAGTGAAATCATGCTGAGTGAAATCAGTCAAAAAGTGAGGCAGATTTCAGACATCTGGAGAATATAAATGCTCCCCCCCAAAAAAAAATTGGAGGCAAATAGAAGGAATAAAAATTTGAATTCAACAAAAAGAAGGTAATGAAGGTTACCAGTGGGAATATTAGAAAGGGTGAGGAGAGGAGGAAAGAAGGCAGAGGGGGTATGGGCATAGTGGTTTGGTGGAAGGAAAACAAAAACAAAACAATGAATTTCACACTATAATGCTCCTATGAGGTCATTCTATTATATGAATTTCCCTGGTCAGTGTCATTGGATATATGCAATGTTGCATGCTTGTAGCCTATGTGTATTTTCTAATTGGTATTCAGGCTTTATTTTTAGGATTGTTTACAACCCATTTTTCCATATTTAAGGTTAATGGCAATATTATTCATTATGTATGTATATATCTATGTATCTATCACCAATATTTATTTAACTGTTTACCAGTCATGGTCAGTTGAGTTATTTTCCAGTCTTCATTATTACACATGGCCTATTTTAATTGCATACCAATTCCTACTTGCTACCTAGCACATTTTTGACTTGACTGCCTCTACCGTCAGTTGATATATATATATCCAAGACATGCCAACTCATTTTATTATTAACCTGAGCAAAAGAATTAGGAAGGAACTACAAATGCTTTATTTTTTAACATTAAATGGTAGATTTCCAAGCTGGTTAAAAAAAAAGATAGCATTCCTACCATCACACACCTTACAAATGAAGTCTGTGATGCAGACTCTCAAAGTTCAGCATCTGAATCAAACAGAGGGCTTGTTCAAATACAGCTGACTGGACCCCACCTCCACATTTTCTGATTCAGTAGGTGTGGGTGAGGGTGGAGGTAGAAATGTTTGTATTCTAAAATATCCCCAGAAGATATTCATGCTACTAGCACTGGGATCACACTTTGAGAATCACCAGTATAAAGGAATTTTTAGAGTAGCAAAAGCAGAACCTAAATCTTTTAGAAATCTTAACTTTTAAAATTTATGTCTGCTTAAAAATGAGTAAGAAACATTGAAATTTTAGACATTCACTTGAAGCTCTTCTGTTGACATAGATCCTCAAAAGTATATTAAGACAATAGAATAATTATGTTTTGCATGTGTCCACAGGTGTGTGGAGGTGCAGAAACATATATGTTTTTTATTGAGGTAACATTGGGTTATAACTTTGTGTAAGTTTTAGGAGTTCAGGTTTATACCTCTTCAGATATCTATATGTTATGTCACAGCTATCACCAAAGTGCCAATAACTCTCCATCACAATCCACTGGGCTCCATCCAGTCTTTGCTCCCACTTTCCACCCCTCTGATAACCTCAGTGTAGTCAGAATCCATTCAAGGATTTGTTTTGTTTTTGTCTGTGCCTTTGTTTGTTTCTTTATATTCAAGTGGAAAAGAATCAAGTCTCAAAATTTCAGTTTTAGGAAATAGAACTAGGAGGTTGGAGCCATTATCAAAAGAACATGGTTGTTTCTATTGTCAATAACAGGCTAGGATGGATAAGGTTTAGAAAATGAAATATAAAACACATATTCAACAGATAAGTTGAGATGGAGAACCATAATTGCCAAAGAAACCAAAGGTATTTATCCCCAATGTAAGCATGAATTCAGAGCCTATGAAAACAGCACAACTAAAGGACAATTAAAGATGACAGTTACAAGAAACCCTCTCTTTGATAAAAAATGTCAGCAATCTTTTAGAACACAGAAATAGTGATTGCCCCTCTCAAAGGGGCAAAGTGATTGCCCCTAACAAAGACCCAGGGCTTTGTTAGTTTTTTTTCAGTATCTTCATGTGGGAAAAACAGAGCTAATTACATAACTTTTAACTAGTAAAAAATCAAATGATTTTTACAAAAATTGATATGAAAAATGATAAAAAAATATTTGATAAATTCTAATTGGGAATGCAGATAAGAAAATATTCTGTGGCTGTGTAATGGAGTGAAGTTAAACAAAAGGAAACTTCAAAGTGGAGTATCACAGAAAACATTTTGATGACAAATGTTAGTATCCTATTGCATATCAAGTGGCCCATAACACAAAAGAATCTGAATATAAACTGGGAATACACAGAGAGGTTCTCCAAGGCACAAAACTAGTGTGAGAGAGGCAATTCCTTGTTTTCTTTTCTTCCACACATAATATAAATTCCTCATTTTAAAGGACTTCGTGCAATAGCATTTGTTTTTCTCTCTTTTATGGGCTGGGGCTTCATGCAATAGCATTTGTTTTTCTTTCTTTTATGGCCTGCTTTTTGGCCTTCATACTTCACTGGGGAGAGAATATGATAATATGACAGAGTGTGTTGGCTTAAACACCCTTAACTTTAATTCCCTGTTAGAATCTATGCCTACTTTCTCTCCAGGCATTTAGCCTAAAGAAAATAGTGCCACAGAAAATGATGCCATCTTTCTTAGACAATTGAAAAAGTAAACTTCCTGTAATAACACTCTAAAATTATGACTATTAAATACAAAAATGCCATTTAATAAGATGCATAACCCATAAAGTCATTTGTTAAATGCATTAACAATACATTTTCCCATACTAGAGACACCAAGTGGTAGTTATGGTCTTCAGCTAGCCCACCAATTTAAATCATAATGCAATTGAAATTGTATGTTTATAAATCAGGTACATTATGGGCTTATAGGTCCTTGGGGGTACTGAGATTGGAGGCAGTGAGAAGAGTTGTTAGGGAATCTAATTGTCATTATAAATTATATCTAAGGCAATTGTTTTCTGTCAGGGCTTAAGATGCCAAAATGGTAACTATAAAATTATAAAAACAATATTCTATAGCATTCTATAATGGTAACTATAAAATTATAAAAACTGTAACTGGTATGCTATAGAATAGGAATTGGAATACAAGATGGTTTAGGAAATGGAATTTTCTTCTTGGAAGGTTACAGGTGACACTGGAAGCTCATCCCACGTTAAATTCTCTCATCAGATACCCATTACAAAGAAGACTTGTCTCTTGGCACAAGAAAAGTCACTAGGAGAAGATTCTCTCCCTCTAAACTCTTCCCCCAGAATTTACTACTTAGAATTGTCTAGGCAGAACTTCCTGAGTCTGTCCTTTCTGTATGTCTTAGAATCAGCTATGAACTGCTCTTTGTTTTCTACTATGCTTTTGAAGATGTTTATAAAAAGATGTAAAAGGTAAAAATATTTTTACTTTTTCATGAAAAAAGACAAAGTGAGTATAACTATAAGCAGTGATTTCTGAGAAAAAAAGTTTGGACATAGATATAGCATCTCCATTTGAAGGAACAGGCAGGCACTTTTTACCACCTATCATAAAAGATTTGTATTCCTTAACCTCAGGGTTTCTCTCTTACAATGCCACTCTTTAAGTTCTGAATATCAGTGCAAATGTTGATACTCTGGGTATTGCAATTGCCCTGAGTACTAAACTATCCTTGGTCTCTGACTTTAAGTGACTCTCTCTTCTGCTAGTATCTATGAAACTGTGACCAATTAACATGCTAATTTGTAAGTAGCTAGTATGTTAGCTTGTGGCAGACTTGTGAGCTTACCAGGTTACTGGCTTTTAATAGGGAAGCATGTTTTGATTATGATTCTGCTGTATGTATACATCAAAATTTACAAAATTAATACATGTATCA
The DNA here is from genome assembly GCA_004024945.1 of Uropsilus gracilis. NCBI lineage: Eukaryota > Metazoa > Chordata > Mammalia > Eulipotyphla > Talpidae > Uropsilus > Uropsilus gracilis. The sequence continues at coordinate 21,185 of PVHY01019516.1, read as the reverse complement.
CTTCTTTCTGGATAAAATGCTGCTCATTTATATACTAAATAATTTAAAATGAGAAACAAGATATTTTTCAGAAAGAAAGAGAATTGATTTGTAAAAGAGGCATGGGAATCAATTTTGAGTGTCAATTTGCAAACTATTTTATGTTTTATTTTTATTTTAATATTCAAAGCTTTATATATATACTGTTTATTGTCTTTCTCTTATGATCTAAGTAATTGTAGAAGTAAAATAAGTTATTTTATTCTAAATTTGCTGAATGGCCCAAAGGATAAACACAAATAACATTTTCTTTTCTGTTATCAAATATTTTGAATTTACCTTGTTGCTGGGGTGTATATTTTTCTATTTCCTAATGTTCATGTCTTCACATGACTCAGGTTTCACTGTGTATGGTCAGGTGAAGCCTAACACAACTTTAAGGGTCAACACAAAAATAATATTCAAACTTTATGCCTTTACTCTTCACTTTAAATGTAGACTCAGATTTTCAGTTTTTGACAGCCTGCTTTCAATACCTAGTCACTTCATAGTACTTTTTAGTTGATATTTTATGTACAGATTGAAAATCTCTCTTAATTGTTAGAATAACTTTCTCAAGATCTACTAGCTTCACTTGCTTCTTAGTAACTTGATTATTATATATTTAGTACCTTGCATTGCAGGATACATTGGATACTGGTCAGATTCCAGAGTTGAATTAAGTATGCCATTGTTCTTTGAAGCTTTCTTAGCAGTAAGATTAAGATTTTACCTAGGTATTTCAATCAAAAAAAAAAAAATAGCATGGTGTTTTCTGTCCTTTCATTTCATCAACATAGACAAAGAAATAAGCTTACCAAACAAACAGCTTTAATTGTCCTGAAAAAAATCAAATATCAAAGTGAAAAATACATGCATATTAAGATCTTTAAAATATTAGACAATTGGAATTATCAGCAAAATAATCACTTTAAGGATCTTATTTTAGGTCAATTAGACACGAATTAGCACAAAGAGATAATATAAAATAAATTGAAAATGCATTCAAAATGTCTTTGCTCAAACTTTCAAGTTCAGGGTTGGCCCTATAAATTACCCAGAAAAAAAATTCTCAAAATGTTTAATAATAAAAGATTGATGGAAAATATTTATTTGCCAAAGAAGTGTTGACTCTTATTCCTACTTTCATTCATTTGATAATCACAGCTACTATTTTACAAGTGAGGAAACTGAGATTTAGAGAAATTAACTTGCCCAAAATACAGTGGTAGAATTTTTTTCAGTACTGTTCTCAGTAAAAATGAAAATTTTAAAAATACTGTCTGGTACTTGATATTATCTCAAAAACCAAATGTGAAAAAGGGATTTGTATTTCTTCTGTTTCATCTAATTTAACCTCAACGTAGGACTATCCATGGAAAAGAAAACAAATTATGCATATGTTGGGAATGGCTTGTTAGAAACCCATTAACTTTTAACTATCAAGTTTTAACCACTAAGGGTATTAGGTTAAAGCTATCACTTAAGAAAATTGCAAATGCCTCCCTTGAGAGGAAATTAAGTCAATTCTATGAAGCCCAGACTACAAACTGTACAGCTAGATGGTGCACACTTTAGCAGCACTAATCAATTAAGCCTCATAATCCTGCATAAATCGAGCTCTGACTTTCCCAAGAGGCACCGTCAGCGGACATCTATAGCCTTCCACTGCAGATGCCACAGTTCATCTTTATCCTGAGCGGCTGAGGGGATTGTTTTTTATTAGTTTTTCAGTTGTTTACATATCTTTATAACTATGGGGGTATATTTTTACTTCTCCATATGTGCACGTGCTTCACGCACACTCCACCATAACTCCTGTGCTAATATCCTATTCCCTTCTTTCTTTTATCCTTTTTCTCCTTCCTCCCATGCCCTCTGGTAACTAGTAATTTTTTCACAGACTCTAAGGATTATTTTTGCTTGCTTTGCCAGTGTGTGCTCTTTGGTTATTTATGCTCCAGAATAAGTGAAACCATTAGGTATCTGTCTTTTACTTTTTGATTTTATTTCAGTTAGTATAATCTGTTTTTTCCCAAAGGGTATTATTTCATCTTTTTTTTATTAGCTTAATAGTACTCCACTGAACATACATTATACAACAAAATTAGATTATTTGAAGTATGATTTAGAGAAATGTAAAGGGTATGAACTGGAATATAAATAAAATGTAATGAAATGTTTGTATACATGGTGCTTGCAACTTGGACATTTTTTATTTGTATTACAAATGTACTTTTGTAATGAATAAATCTAGTTTATATAAATAATGTTATCATCCAGGGTGTTACCTAATGTAATTAGATGACTGAGGTTTTTTTTTTTTTTTCTCTTAAATGAATGGTACTGTCAGGCCAGCATTGGTTCAATACGATGTTTACTAAAATAAAAAGTCTGGTCATTTGGATAACCATAACTGTAATTGTATTAAGAAATTCACTGGCATTAGCTGTACAAAACTCAAAGGTACTCAATGTAACCTAATTACCAGGAATGACATTTCTATTAGTTGCAGTGAGATGTGAGCTTTTTGTATTGAATGTTGAAGAGATATTAGATAACATCCAGACTGAATGGAACGAATGTATTTCAAATGAACCCTTGTAAATCCTGGTATTCAACAACAATTATTTGACAGGTTTACTGCATAGAATGAAGAAACAAATACATAGAGATTATTAATTCATAAGCATACATTTTAATCAAGACACAACCTCCTAATTTCAGGGCCAAATCAAAGTTTTGTTGGAAGGCAGAAATGTAGACTGACTAGGGGAGACATCTTTTAGAAGAAAGTACAAAATTACAAATTCAAATTTGTTTCAAAAATCATGTTATTTCAGGATGCTCTTTGCAATCTGTCCCTTACCTACTATCTCAATTTAATCTCATTCTTCACATTCAAAACTCCGTAGGTCCTGGACTTCCTCATGCCCTTTTATGTCATTTTTCCTGTCTTAGTTCCTCTGCACTTCCAGTTTCTTTTCCCTGACGTGCCTAGCCAGCAGCTTCTGCTGTTCTGTTTTCTTCTAATCATGGTTACCACCTGAAGTATCAGGTTATTTCAAGTATTCACGTGTTTATTCTTCACACTATATCTTTAGACTGCTGCTTGGCAGATGGCTGGTTCTGAATGGCCACTTGTTGTAGATGTGGGAAACAGAATAAAGTCTCTGCCTTCATAGAACTTTCAGTTAGACAAAAAATAAAAACAAAATCAATAAATAAATACAAACTAGGGTAAGTGCCATAAGGAAAAGTTTAAGTGATTGTTCTGTGGGTAGGGATGGTATCTCCATGTTGGTAGCTGGAAGGAAATGAACTGGTGGGAGGTATCTTGTGGATTCTTGAGGGAAGAATAACTAAGACTGGGATGGAAAGGGCCAGAAGGGGATGTTGTAGGAGATAATGTCAGAGAGATATGGACCAAAATCAGCACGATTGTTAATTGAATGGTAAATCCTAATAATTTAGGCACAAAAGCTTATGTTCTTCTGAAGGAGGCAGTACACCTGGCAGTAATTTTAGTCTTTTTTTTAAAGTAGTTTTAGTCTTAATGGAGCACTTTTAATATATGTGGCAGAGCTGATTGGTCCCACTGAATCTAGTATGGGGTTGAATATCAGATTATGCTGATATATCAGTCATTCTACTCATAAAAACCCCAGAAAAGGTAGAAAAATAATGAAGAGCAATCAGATCTCAATCATATTGGAACTTTCTGTATTAGTTCTTACTCTAATAAATCATTTAATAATACTCTGTTTTTTTAAATACAAGATTAAAATAAGTTCATTTTGATCCTTTTACTTGAATCTGAAGTAATCTGATTGCCTTTAGCAGCTCTTAGGCAATGTATATATACCAGAAAAGTAGTTTTATTTTAGTTTTCCAAAACTTTTCATTTTTGGAGAAGTATTTCACTTCAGAAATAAAATTTTTAACGGAAAGGTATGAAATCCAGAAAAGTAGTTTTATTTTAGTTTTCCAAAACTTTTCATTTTTGGAGAAGTATTTCACTTCAGAAATAAAATTTTTAATGGAAAGGTATGAAATCCAACCTTGTTTTAGACTTGAGATTCTTACATAACTTAATAGAGTGGTTGGTCTATAGAAGTATAAAATTATAATTTGTTGTTGAATACAAGCATGGAGAAAAACTTGGCACTTAACCTCAAGTATTCATAGTTTAAATGATAGATAAGACAAACACACACGAAAAAAGGAAATATTTAAAAATACATATGTCAGTACAAAAAATGGCTATTTCATTATACTCTGCCTGGATCAATTCCACTATGATTTTCTAACCTCTGAAATTTATCTTTGCTCTGCTATCACCATACCTGATATGAAAACAATCATATTCCTGATATAGAGGAATTAAAGGATTTAGTTGGATTCAGGGTGAGACTCCGGGTAAGTCCATCTGTGTTACTGATTTAGCTTTGGCCTCAGACCCTTATTCTAATAACTGGATGTGCCTTTTACTTCGGCAGTGACTAAGCTCCCTTTGTATCCTGGTTATCTCTGTGCTCCATAAGCCACATACTCCGTTTCTAAGGATAAAGAGATTAAATTTCTCCCCAATCAAAGGTGGACACTTGCTACCTGTGATAATCTGTCTGAGGCCACCGGTCTGTTATCTACTACTAGAATACCTTGTAATGGTAGCCCAATTCTGAGACTAAGAGGTGATATTATTATAATAATAAAATATAATTAGCAGTCATATCTGTTCTCAAGAGAGAGACCCGAAGGAAGAATACTATAGCATTTTGAAATTTTTGCTATGTCCATATGATATATCCTTTAATCAAATATGCACACCATAAATGTTTTTGGTTTTCTCTTTACTCCGTTTTAATCTATACACAATCAAGGAGATGTGATGCTTTGTAATATAATGTAATTTTTGATGCCTCTATCCAATACCAGTAATGGGGTGGTCCAGAAAGCTTCCAGGTGGGTGAACACATCCACACTAGGAGAATGACTTACCTCAACTCCACAGAAACCAAAGTTCCTGCCCTCAGGACTCTCACAGACTTCTTTCTACCCAGCTCTTCATCTGACTGTTCATCTGTAACCTTTATCATAGCCTCAAATAACTGAATACTTTCCTAGGTTCTGTGAGTTTCTCTATCAAATTTAGCATGAGGAGGGAGTCAGAGGAACCTCCATTCTCTAGCTAGTTGGTCAGAAGCACAGGTGATCACATGAGTTTATCACTGGCATCTGAAGTTGAAATCGGGGTGCAAAAGAGCAGAAGCCACCAACTAGCATACCATAGGAAAAAAGCGGCATTTTTAAAATGTGGTTTCTGCCACCCAGCTTTCTTACTAGATCTGTCTCACCTGCATGAAGCTGTTGCCAGACAAATTCAGTTTAACAACAGAGTTTTATTTACAAGGGAAATTAACCAGGAAAATGAAAAGTCCTCAAAGCCACAAGTGGCCAGTTATATTACCCAGTCACCATCTTAGTCCAAAAGGTCCCAAAGACACATGTCCAAGATGGTGTTCTTTGCCCCTTCAAACCTGCAGCAGGCACTGCAAAGTCCAGTCTTTCTCCAGCAACTTCTCTTTTCTTCTTCTCCAGTGTTCGGAGCTGCTCCCCTTCTCCAAGGCTCTCCAATTTCCCCCCACAATTGCTGATGCACAAATTAGCTTTCCAAATCCCTGGCCATCTCCAGGTTACCAGCTCATTGTGCCATCTTGTTGCAGTGCCACACTCTCCACATCAGTTACTCTTCTGCCGGTCACCATGGCTCCTCGCCACCTCCAGCTCACTCTTCTAGGGTTCTTCCCCTGGCCAGGCCATGTGGGCCTGTTCTCTCAGTCTGCCATTCTCCTCTCTCTCCTTTTTTCTTTTTTCACTCCTCCTTTTTATGCGCCCTTTAGCTCTGTTCGCTCCCCATTTTCTCTTGCGGGTTTTTCAGATTCCACCCACCAGGGTATTTTGGCACCAATACAATTTTCACTACCCTGTATCAAAGTAGAGTGTGGGAAAGTCCACTTGTGGAATTGAGCCCTTACCTGTGGGATCTGATGCTACCTCTGGTTGATGGTGTCAGAAGTGAGTTGAACTGTAGCATAACACAGTTTTACAGAGAATTACCTGATGTTGAGAAAATCTTCACATATTTGTTGAGCAGAAGTGAAGTGTGCTGTGCGAATAGAGTAGTAAGGATGACTCATTGGGAAGAAATCCTTAGTGGGAAAGAACTGGGATTTCCTCTACACAGAAAGAAGAAAAGCAGAATTTTCCCTTTACAGCATTGACAGGTTTGAAAGACACATAATTCTACTTCTGCATATTCTTCCTTCTTTTTCTCTCTGTGTATAGAAACCCAGAAATATTTCTCATGCTCCCCACAAGTTTGCTAAGGAAAATATCTACAGAAACCTGCTGGGCAAGGGACCCTGTTATTATTGGCTGGCATTTTAGTGTTAAATGGAAAACAGAATGAACAAAGAAGCTTTCTTTGCATTTGTGTCTCTAAATTTACAATCAAATCATGGGAGGTACATATCTGATGGAAAAAAGAAAATAACAGAGTTGGGGAAGAAACAATGAAAAGAGAACCAGGAGGTGAATGAGACTCGGGGTAGCCTCAGTCTTTCTACTTTAGCTGCACTGGCAGGTATCAAAGAGACAAACTGAGACTCTCAAGACCTAGAATCCCAGATGATGGATGATAGATCATGTCCTGAGCACTAGGATACTTTCACTGAAGACCAATTTATGTTAAAATCTCTCCTCAGAAGGAAAGTTAAGGAATGATAATGCATAATTATTTTCATAACTGAGACTTGCAATAACTAACAGAACAAAATGCTTATATGTATATCTAACTAATTCAGATAAAAAATTAATAGCATAACAGTATAACATCAAAAAACCCATGTGAACTGATCAATCACCACTGTTAACACAGATCTGGCATCATTTAAGTCAGGATCAACTTTTCATGCTTTTAGACAGGATCAACTTTTCATGCAAATTATTTTGTTAAGTATGAGAAGTGTTTACCAGGAGATTTAACATTACTTTTACCAGATGTTTTCTCCTATAGTAAATATAAAAGGTTATAAAAACATTTCCTTTCTTGAAAAAGAAAGATTTTGTTTCTCATAGATTTGTATTAAATTGTAGTTCAGAAGTCAGCACTGGCATATTGACTTGAACCATAGAAATACAGGCAAGTTTAACTGACAGGAGTTCTTTGTAATTCCACTACCACAACCAGATGGGGCAAATTAGAATATTGAGAGATGACATACGTGTATAACCAATTAGCTTCATTTCTGCACTGTGTGTTTTTGTTTAGTCATTATTTGACAAGTTGACTCAATGGAATTCTTCACTTTTGTGAGCATGAGCTGACCTGAGCTTCACCTCATCTAGGGCAGGTAAGCTTTAAACAAACTCAGAGAGAGCTATCACCCTTCCAGTTCTCTTTGTTTCAGATTAAAAAGATTAACTATATTAATATCTAATATCTTACTAAATGGCAGGCACAGTGCTTTGTCTTTAAATACATTGTCCTATTTAATCTTCAACAGCAAGTTCATAAAAGAAGTATTATTTCCTTTTATGGATGTGAGAAAGATATGTTGCAGAAGCTAGATAACGTGACTTGATTACCCATCCACTAAGTGGCAGAATTCAAATTTAGTTTGGATTGACTTTATTGTATTTTGCATAGAGGCTGAAGATAATTTCTGACTACAGACATTTTTTAAGACTAAGTTTACATCTGAATAGGAATGAATTGTGTTTACAGAATCTGAGATTAGTGTTGGGGAGTCATTTTTAAAAATTGCTTGTTTTTATGTAGTTTTCCATTCTGGACTGATTGTTAAAAGTCTACCAACTGTTTGACACCCTTTTTAGGCCAATTTTTGATAAGATTTAGTCTATTTCTGTATTTATTGAACAGATAATTTTTGACAGCTTTCAATGGTCATACCAGATTGTAGAGAACATTAAATAAACTGGTGAAGAAAGCTGCATACAGGACTTTATATGAAGAGAAGTGTATGCATGTATATCTCTTGAAAAAGATCACATTCCATGCTACTTTTGCCACCAGAGGGAGACATATGAATACCATAACATGTTAACAAAGGAAAGGGAAAAGTAATTAAGTATTTTCTTCCAATTCCATTGATATTTCAACTAGTATTCAGAATTTGATAGGACTAGAATAGAAAAGAGAAGAAACATGTTGTTTAAATTGTCAAATAGGATGAAAGAGAAACATTAAAATAATCAAACAGTCCATATTTTAGCAACATAAATTTAATGTTATACTGAAATTTAAAAATCAAATTGTGATCTCTTTTATTCCAAAAATTATAATATAAAATATCATTCAAAAGTTCTTGAAGTCAACAATTTTATTGCTGGTTCATTTAAACACATCCCATCTTACCATTATATTACCTGCACCAGGATGACTGTGATTCTTATTGTCAGCAAGAAAAGTAAAAATAATTTTGAATATAAACTTAATAGGTAGAAAGATTCAGTGTCTGAAGTCCATTTTATATATCTGTATTCTCTGAAAACTTGGCCAAGATTTTTCTCAGATGGCAAATTAGGAGACAAAAGGGATTATGTACTAGCTAGCAGATTTGTAGTACAATTTATTTTATAACTAATTTTAGAACCGATTGATCAGCAGTATTCACTGAAACCATCTGTATACAGAGCTTTAAATTGTTCCTTAAAATCAAGATCCATTGAAAAATAACTCTTCAAAGAGTTCTGAAGTGATGTTTATACCTTTGTACAGATCAGCAGTCCTATGACAATTACTTGGGAATTTGTTCAAAATACAAATTTTCATCACTTCATATTTATTAATTCAGGAAGTCTAGGGGCGGGGTCTTGACGAACCTTTAGTAGGCTTTGATGTATGTGTAAGTTTTGAGAACCATTGACACAGATCTGTAATAGGGTCATTTGAAACTACATCTACTACATTAAAATAAATCTAAACATTTGCTTTCTGTGTTTTAGAGAATAGTTTTTTCTTATGAATAAATTGAATGTAAAATAATTAAATGCATGATTATGGAAAAGTGCTTAAAAAGTACAACTTTTTGTGATACCAAATAGTCACAGATTTAGTTAATAGAATTAAAAATAATAAACACATATTTTAGAGAAGCAAAGGTAATCAATTTACACCTTCTGTTAAATAAGAGGGTAATTTCTCTTAGGATTGCTTTTACGTAAAGACTACAACTTATTTATTTTTACATTTATAATTTTGACATTATATACTTTTTTAGAAACTTGGAAAAATGTTCTAAAAATGCAAACTTGACAAGGACAAAGTAACATTTTTCCTAGAAGACTATAACGAGGTTAAGCTTATAACTTTAACTTTGTACTTTTGACTACTTTTTATTGTCTGATACTCATTTTTTTCATAAGCATACCTGAATTGCTTTGTAAATTGAAAATGTATTTCCATTAGATTGGAAAGAATTTTCAAATTAATTCTTAAAATGTAGTTACAGCAAATAACTTGATCACAAAAAAAAGATTCTGTTTTTGTTTCACTTTACCTAGTAAGTATCAAATTTGGGATGTGATTCTTTTTTTCATATTGACTATTTCATATTGCACAATGCAGTCAAGTTGAGTATAAATGAAAGGTCCAAATAATTTTATGTACTTGACCTACATGGGTATAATTGATTTCACTATTCATTTAGAGATGACTTTAAAGATTGACCTAGATAATTTTGTTTCAATATATAACATATAGGCAACAAATTGAAGCAAACCTAGAAAAATATGGTTGAAAATATTTAGTTGATGCTCATCCAATTAGATCAAACATCAAATTAATATCTCATTGTAGTTATTTGCCTTTCCTTATTTGTATACAAGCACAGTGTTAATATGAATTCTGTCTACTGTTTGCTATGAAAAGTACATGATCTTACTTTTCCATGCATATGTATGTATAATTGCTGTTGGGGCAATGGATATCACCTTCCTCATCCTTTTGTAGGTATCAAAAGGATGGTCTTCCTGTTCTTGAAATGGCCAAATTCACATGATAGAAAACCAACTTTGGGGCTATTCATTACTTATCTGTAGTAAAACTTCTGAAATCTTAGAAAATAAAGAATGAGATCATAGTAAGCTTTCCACAAATCCTGTAAATTAAAAGCTGCTGATTGTTTTTTCAAGATTATCCTCCTGGCTGTGGATAGTCACTGGCTGAAGTTGTATGAAGTGCTTATTGTTAGAGCAGAATTTCCCAGAGGGAAGCCATGGACTGGTTTTATGGAATTTAACCTAAAAATTGTTCTGGGTATGTTATCTCCAAGGACATTTTTAAAATAACACTCAGATGGGAAACTCAGAGAATTTTGTACAATGTTGTGCAAATGAAAGAATATGGAAGAAAATTTCGTGTGCAAAGAATATAGAAGTGTAAACCACTACCCCTAAGTAAATAGTTGTTAGTAATAGAACTGTGGTTATTTTGCTTGTGTTTCAAAAACTATAAATTATATTAATTATTAAAAGATTTGGGGAAAAATTAGTTTCAAAAGCACTGTTAATTCTCTGGAGTCAGTATAGCTTGTATAAGGTGAGTTTTGTCAGAATTTTTCTTCATTAACCTGTATAACTGGCACCTGGGACAGTGTGTCGTCCCATGGTTATGCTGCCCAGTGAGTATATGTTTGTGTAAGTGTGCTCACCTGGTGGTTAAGGGGGGAGAGCGAGAGAGAGGGGGGGGGAGAGAGGGGAGCGAGAGTGAGAGTGAGAGCGAGGGAGAGAGCGCAGAGTGTGAGGTTCCAGGGAAGGGGGCAGGTTGAAAGGCTCACATGCCGCCCACCACTCCCTCCTCCCTGGTCCTGGGCCCGGTTCTGCCTTACCTTGCCCGGTGTGAAGGTGTAACTGCTAAAACCTAAAAAGAACCTATGCAGATTGGTGAGCCTCATTCTTACAATTGGCGACAAAGATTGATTACATTACAACTGATGACAAGGACGGGATGGTCACCTAATAACTCAGTATTAAAGAACGTGAGTTTTTGAGTCAGGCAGGTTTCATTTGGAATCTCTATTCCAATGTATAAACGGTATAACATTTTACAAGTATAATTTCCTTTGTCACCTGCTCCCATTGCTTTAACCATAAAATGGGAATGATAACAGTTCATTTTCTGAGAGGATGATATGTGACAATGCAGGAAAAAATACAGCTTAAAAATTAAATATGGTTGTTATCTTCCAAAACATAAATAGATGAAGCTAAATTTCTGACCGACGAATATATAATTATGCCTGGGAGTACATCTCTTGAGAGCTGAACCTAAAGGATTCTTATTAATCTTTCCTTTTATTTATTGCTACTGCTTAGTGGGAAGTATTCTAATCCTTTGAGAAAGAAACCATCACTCATCCTCATCAAATGAAGAGGTTATTATTTTATTATAGAATTATACAGCCTTTTGAAAATCTCAAGAATATCAATATAGTTGTCATTATAATTTTTAGTTTAAAAATTTATGAATCAACAATAAAAAGATCAGAAAATAGAGTATCTTGCTTTTTTTCTACGTTTTTGATTGAACTTTTGGCACATTCTTTATATTTTAAATTTTGAATAAAGAGATTTTTGTACCTACTAAACCACTACTGTTGAAGTTAACATTGACATAAATCTTGTTTTGCATTTGAAAATAAAAAAATACTTAAGGATGATATAGATAGTTGCTGTATCATGGGTACTAAGCTGTCATGGAGAATGATTAAGAGCTGTGTCAGGGAATCACCTGACACAGCTTAAGAAAAGAAGAATGGTAAGTAGCCTGTGGTCAGCTTTGTGATGTGATTGTACCTCCTTAACAAGAAGAGAAAGCAAGCAACTGAGAATAGAAAGATTATCCTTTCATATAATTAAAACAAAACAAAAACAGAGAACTCTGATTCCTAGTTACTGAAAAGATATTTTCAATATTAAAAAACCCTTACAAAATGGTAGATATATTATAAGAATATTTTTTAATTCCTTATTTCATTATTTTAAGTATTATGTATTTTCCATAAGCTCCTATTGTTGTACTGTAAAGTCATGTGCAGATTCAAACAGCATAAAAAGATAGCTACTCAAGAGAAAATAAAGCAATCCTTAAGATATCTTTTTAATAGATAATGTTGCAAGTGGGGAGGAGGTTAATGTGTTAAACATTTTTTTGCTGTAAACATCTTACACAATATTTGTTTATTCTAAAGTTTGGAATTAATTCCAATTTCACATTCACTGTACTCTTGCTTGATTAGAGAATAAATGAATACAAATGAGATAGGTGTTAATGATTTATGAAATTCTAGTATCAAAGCTGGGTCTACTGTCCCACTGCCCCCAAGAGTCATGTGCACTGAATTAAAATACCTATAATGGTGACTTGAATTTGTTGGCTCTCTGCTGTGACTGAAGACTTTTGTTTTCAAGATCAACAGTCAATCTAAGTGTTCAGTCTAGGTTGATAAATTACAGTGACTGAATATGCCTTTAACTTCCTTGGAATTATTTCTGACCAGCAAGGCTTCTTGCTTATTTTTCCAAATGCTTATTTTGCAGCCATTTATATACCCATTTACCCAGTATTTATTTTCACTTACATCATCTTTTCCCATTTCCTTTAAAAACTGTTTTGTTTATAGAAAAATATAGTTTCTCAGCAATAGATTTAAGTTCTTCTAGCATTGTCTGCTGCTTATTTGTAGACACAGGATATGAGTTCTATTTTCAATACCCTCACTAGAAATAATATTTTCAGTAATATAACTTGCAGCTGGTACAGCGACTTTGGCTTCTTTTTTCAAGCAAATTTTCACTGACTAGTGTTTGTTCTTGTCTAGAAGAAATTTTTTGAGTTTCAGTAGTATATTATGGTATTCTAGTATATTTTACACACATAAATCGCAGTTATACTGTTTTTCTTTCTGTATACCTCTTGCTCTGACTACCTGTGATCTTCTGCATGTGTGTTTTTATGGACAAACAGAAACAATGATATAAATCTATAATAAGTGACATACTAGCACGTATAATCCAGACTTATTCTTAGCTTGATGCTAAAATCCATGAATGAAATCATCTTGAAATTAACACCTGAACTATTTCAAATTTTATAATGCAATTTTGTCAATTTTCACTTTAAAGAAATTTAAAATAAATATCAATCTCAACTGGTGATGTACTAGTAAATGTTTTATACCATGTTCTCTGGGGAGGGGAGAAAGTCTTGATTAGGAGTATTTGTTGATTTTTATGGTATAACTGCTTGCAAAAGACTGATTTCAACTACTAACTTGACTTTATTAAAGGTAAACTGGGAAGAACTGCACATAATTGGTTTTCTCAAACCAGTATGCTCCGACTCATTAATGATAATCTCATCTATATAATTGTCATGTACTCTCATAAAAGATGGAATAATAAAGTTTTTAAATAAAGTTTTTAAATTTTAAAAAGTCCTAATAGATTTTGCTAATGGATATTCTAAATTACTTTAATATATATACAGATCCACATGTGTATATATTTACCTTTCGAGAGGAGTGAAAAAAGAAAATGATGTGACTACTTTTAAATGTATGATCATTCCAGGAAATTCTGTGTTAATACAATTCTCAGACATCTAAAATGATGCCGGGTAGTCAGAGACATAAATTACCCCAAATCCTTTTCCATCTGGAGAGCAATCCCTCCAGGTTAACACTGAGTTTTATTGCAGCTATTTCTAATGCCTGCTATCTATAACAATGAGTAGAAAGTATCACTCTACAGTAAATTTAATGATTTTGAAAACATACAGCTTTATATTGTTCATAGATAGGGTAGTAGAGAGTAGTGCTCCCCAAACTATAGTTCACAAACTGGTGTGGCTCTAGGAATTGTGTGTAACTGTTCAGAGAAGAGAAAACTGCAGAAACTAAAGTAAGAGATTAGAAGCTTTACAGCAATTTGACATTGACATGACATTCAATTTTATGATCTCTAGACTCATATATTAGGTCTATACTAATTGAACAGGGAATAGGCCAGACTGGGTTTGAACTATACTTTCATAGAGAACTTGTTAGATCTGAGTGTGATGAATGATTGGAGATGAATTTTGAAAATAAATCATTTGCCTCATTTTGCTTAAAAGTTAATTGTCAAAATTGCTTTAAAATCTCTTCTTTCATTGCCATCAACACTCTGAAACTGTTTTTTCTACTTTTCAAAGTTATTGAAACAAATTATTTAGAAGTATATTATTGTCATCGCATCCTTGATTAGATAATTTAACAAGCAAAAAATCAAGCTCACTTATTGCACCAAAAATTTTTAATGTTAATATCCCCAGTGTATGTTCAAATAAATAAGCATTTAACACAGAAAACTGCTTTTTTTCACATACTCTTTTAGCTACCATTGCAAAATGATAAAAAGTTAGAAATGCATTAGAAATTCTTAATATTAACATAGGTGTGGTATTTTTACACAATGGAATATTATACTACATTTAAAATTGACAAATATGGTACATTTGTGATAACATGGGTAACCTAGAGAGAATCATATTAGCAGAAATAAGTCAGAAAGAAAAAGATGAACCATATGGTCTCACCAATAGATGGGATATAGGTATAGCAAACAAAAGGTCAAGAAAAACTCAAAACATGCTAACAACAGAATTGGGGCAAGCAACTAGGGAAGGGGAGTATGGAAAGAAGAGGGAGAAATCAGGGAAGGGAGGAGAACAAGAAGATCACGATGAAGGTTCACGGGTGATAAGGTGGAGGGAGAACCCTTGGGAATGCAATGGTGTAATATATAAAATATACATAAATATGTAAACCACAAGATGATTAATAATAATAAAAAAGAAAATAAAGACTGCCAACTAAAATAAAGAATCCATTTTAATTATTTTTACTCAAAATAATACACTAGACAATAACTATATAAAATAGTAACTAAATATTTAAGATGTACTTATTTGTTGATTTTTAATCATTAAATCTATTTTCTTACATCCTTCATTAAGAATCTGATATATATAGTCATTGTGAAGTTATCACCACAGTCAAGATAATTACTCATCCATTACTTCAAATTTACTATTTTCATTTTTTTCCTATGGTGAGAAACCTTAAAATCTACCCTCTTAGCAAATTCCAGTTCTAATTTGTTATCCATAGTTATATCTATATATTTTTTCTATTTAAAAAAAATGCACAGTGAAGGATGTGATAATTTTTCCTGACTGATAAACCTACCCAAGTAATATCTTTTTAACCTTTGTATTTCCTATGGGAAAATATTATGTATGTTATTTTGTAACTTTCAGGTCACTGTACTAATATCAAGTAACAAGTCAGACTAGAGCTCTAGCATTATTGTTCATTACCTAGTCTATTTACAGTTCCTTACAAAGCAACTATTTTTGGAACATCTACCATGCACCAGGTATAGCACACTAGGCACCACTGGTAATACAAAGATAATAAAGTTGCAAATTCTTTTTCCCAAAGAGGAATAACAGACTTTAACAGAGAAAATAAAATAAGGTAGAAGAGACTATGACAGAAATACAGTGTAAGTCTTCAATGGAGGGCATCTACATAAGTAAGGAAAAAAATAAATCAAGAATAAAAGGCATAACAACATTGAAGATGGGAAGATCATATCGTGTAGACAAGTAAGGGTTTTAGGGTGTTGCTTGCTGGACATCTAAGGAGAAAAAGAAGCATGGCAAGAAATGGCAAATCAGTGATTCTTTGAACCAAATTTGTTGCTCTTTTTAAGACTGAGTGTAAAGGTGTCCAAATGCATGGTGACCAAATTGAGAAACAAACACCTTTCACAAGTATGACACAACCAGATTTTATAATGAAAACATCAATTGTGGAAGCAGGGGGTGAACGACGGTATCAAATCTCCTACTTTGAAAATCTATAGATTCCTTTGGTTTAAAAATTCTCTCCTTTGGTTTTAGAAAAAATATGATTGTTGCTTCATTGATGAGGAACAGATGATCTCTCTTTTCCTGACCCTTTAAAGATACATATTTGATGTAAGAAGGGGAATATACTAACCTAAATTGAAAGAGACTCCAGATGCTCTCTGATTTACTTCCCAGGGAAGCAAGGTACAGGGTTGATGAGGAGCCAGTGCTACTGTCTGATCTAGCGCTTTCTGCTGCACCATGGAGATAGTTTCTTCTGGGTTGTGAGAGTCAATCAAATTGAGCTATTCAGCTCACCTGCTTTATGTGTAGAACAGAAGATTTTATTAGGACAAATGGATAGTTAAATGGATTCTGATATTACTGGAGGGGAAGAATAGAATAAAGTTTTATTTGATTTGGACTTGATTTATTTTCTCTGCATCATCTTCAGCATGAAAGTGATTTGTTTGATAATGGATTCACATGGTAGAAGACAACTTTATACCCAGATGTAGCAGCTCAGAAACATATTGTATATATTAATATTCCATAGGGTTGAAACTAGTAATCTATTTTGTATGAATATGAAAATTATTTTTCTTTTCACTGAATTTTATCAACCAAACATATTATAAAATAATCCACTTCTAGCTACTTTTCAGAATCTGGCAATATACTAAAAACAGTTACATTGAATAGGAAGTTAACATGGCAACAATTTGATGTGTATTAGTTATTAGATTTTACTAGTATCCAAATATCTATTCTGAATATTAAAGAGGTCCTAGTATTTTCCCAGGAAGCTTATTTTTGAAGTTATCTATTTTAGCTATCTAATAAAGTTGGTTGACCCTTTTCACACTCTTTAATTTTTATAGATTTACTGCTGGAAAAAGCAGCTAGGGAAGGTATATCATTTTAGTCAAGGCAATGGTCTCCTGAGAAAAATTTATCTTTTAATTCAGTGAAGGATGTGTTTCTAATATGAATTAGAATATTCAATATAGAAATTATGTAAAAATAATCTTGGAAATGATTAATATCTTTAGATTCTTTGTTGCAAGCGTATATTGTACTAGGGCTATTTTATGAAAAAGAGCTCATTAAAATAATCTTTTGCTTCAAGATGTGTTACCACTGAGAACTTCTTCATGAAAAATAATGGATAGATCTGAAGATAAGAAAATAAACTGCTTTAACATGGGAGCTATGATTGTTTTTGTTCCTTCAGTCAATTAATGCAGATCCCTACATACCTTCCTGCTTTTTTATAGTCAGATTAAATATCATTCAGTTTGCCCCAAAGTGTTCACACAAGCAGATGGAGTAGAGATTTCAGGAGGTTGTTAGATCATTTCATTATTGTAGATGATTAAAATGTATATTCTGAGCTGCTTTGTAATTACTCTGAGGGTCAGAATTATCTAGATTGGAATTTACATTACTTAATCCCTAGTTTATCCTTGAGCATACAGTGTGAGTCACACTGAAGTAAAGGCTACTGTTTTCCAGATGTATATTATGTGAAATAGGCAAAACTTGGGCCATGAAGTATTTAATAATCATCTAGTTGATTTTTAGAAAGAATTCCTCTTATGTAAATGAATGTTCATTCTTTAACTCATTCAACAAATATGTATTTATTAAACTCTGAATATTTACCAGGTGCAGCTAGAGATACTCGATCACAGTAATGAAAAAAAACAGAAGAAAAATCTTTATCAAAAAAATTTTCTTTTTTTAGTGAGGGATGACAGACTATAAACCAGTGAGAAAATATGTGATATAGCAGGTGGTGAAAGTGTTCTGAAAATAAAGCTAGGTAAAGGGAACTGGAAGACAGAGTGTGTGGGGTATGTGTGCACCATTTTACAGGAGATGGTCGGAGAAAGTTTCTGATAAGGAAGCGGTAGCAGTAAAGATCTGAAGGAAATGGAGCAGACCTAAAGATAAATCTGTGTGTAGTGGTTGTTAGACAAAAGGAATCACATGAGAAAAGGCCAGATTAGATGGTATTATTTCCATATCTACAGAAAAAGAGATCAATATAGAAGAAAGGATAGATAATGATGGCAGTGTCATAAACTGCTGATGGGTCAGACTGGGATTTGAACCTTGGTGCCCAGAAAGATATAGGGAATATGAAGAAGATGGGATGTATCTGGGAAAAGAGCATTCCTTAGGAGAGCAAGATCCTTAAGGGAGCATGTTTTTGATTTGTTGCAGGAACAACAAAGAAGTTAATGCGGTTAGAAGACAGAGAGTGGTAGGAGATTAGACCCTAGAGAGGGCATGGACAAGGGGTGGGAGGAGCACCCCTAACATCTTACAGGATGTTAGGAGGGCTTTGGATTTTTAGTGAGGGCTTTGAGAATAGTGATATGATTTTATTTATGACTTCCAAGGAAAGTCTAGCTGCTGTGTTAGAGATTACCCTGTAGGGGTGGCAAGGATTCCAATAGGGAAATTATAAACTGTAAGACTAGCTTAAATCCAAGGGAGATTGTTATGTCTTGTTCTGAGGTGTAGTGTAGGAAGGGGTGGGAGTATGTTGGATTATGTATATAGTTTGAGGGAAAAGCAATCAATATTTGCTGACATAGTAATATAGTGAGATTCTAACAAAAATTAGAATAATTATATAGTCAAGCATATTTGAATTGATTCACTGGGGATAATGCTCACATTAAAAAATCTTCATTCCTTGAATTTGAATACTTCCAGCAATTTTCTATACTATTTTCTGTTTGACCTAAATAATGCTGCCTAGAAATTATTCACTCAGCCTTCATTTATACCAAGAAGGCCTGATAAACATCTTAGCCTCCTGCAGGATGTATTTATGGAACATTGTATATCGATTTTTATTGCTGCAAAGTCTTGTGTGCTTGGTTATTTTTAGATAGTGAAGTCATCTCATGCCTTATTATCTGCACGACAGAATCTGATCTTTTGGTGACATTTAACTTATTCAAACATTTATATTCCTATACATTAAAGACATGATGTATTGCATCAAGGATCGTGTAGATGACCATACCAATTCAAGAAAGATGAAAATAGCAACTGGAAAAATATGCAAATGCCTACCTAATGCATCTGTAAGAAATTTGTCTTAAGTTATTAAATTTTATATGTTATCTTACTTTACCAATTGTTTCTTATGTTCTGTTTCCTTTAAGAATTGTATGATGCTAGGTGGAATAAGAAAAATCTCTTTTTTAGACTAGTAAAAATATTTTTTTCTAGTTATAGTGATATAGATACATTAACATTGTGAATTAATGACATGACTTAAATACATATGCTTTGAATTCTCTATCATCTGGAATTAAAATTGCAGTTTCCCATGTCTTTATGTGATATCAAATAAGCAGGAAATCATTTCTTTTGTGGATATATTTGTAAATAATGAGACAGCTAATTGGAGTTATTTGTTAGTCTAAGGCTTAGGATATGGGCTTGAGTTGGTTGTTGAGATTTGGGATCCATAAGAGTTAAACCACTGAGTGAGTGAGCAGAGTGAATTCCCATTTCACCAAGAACTGTGGTACATCTGAGAGTATGATGACACATCTCAAACTGTTCCATGTCATCTAAGGTCTAAAGTCAAACCAGGCTGATTTTCTTCCCAAGTGAAGCTTTCTGATATACATAAAAACTGATCATCATTGGTTTGGCAAAGCATATAAGAGTCTAACACCCTTCACAGAATAGAATTTCAGTAGCTAAATTGTTTTATTAAATGATATCTAGTTTCAAGTTTATTATTATTCTGTAGAGAAGGCAATGAAACCACAATTCTCGATACTTGATGGAAAGAAAGATTGAGAACAATGTTTTCTACATTATTGTCTTTGTTTTTCTGTTTCTTTCTCTTTTAGTGAAAAGAAAAACATAGCTAAATTGTATTGTTTTAAAAAGGGAAATGAACTAAATGTAGGCCAAATATGATTATCTTCTTAATGATGCTAATGTGAATTACTTTTAATAGGATTTAATCTCATGGGTTTGGAGTAATAACAAAAGAATCATCTCAGCTATTTAAACAAAGTATGCCTAAGTGGTGTATAAGGATTCTAAGTAATATTAACAACCAATAGGTAAGGCAGTTATTGGACATAATTAAAAGTCATCATTCAAAATTAGAGAAATACTATTAATATTTAATTTAGTTTGCTTATATAAAATTATTCTTTTTTGAGCATGGGTGGGAAACATTGGCTAAAGCATTTCTATAAAACACTATCTTGTGAAGCATGACACATAGAGAAATCTTTCCTGAATCATTTTCCAGTGAAGATCTTGAAAATGGATGAAAATAGATGAAACATTTATTGACTATAGTATATTAAGAATTTAAAACATGAAAAGGATGACATTCTACAGGTAAAGACTATCAATAGGAAGGTAGATAATTCAATAAATGGTGTTGGAATAATTGATTCTTTGGTAAAAGATAATTTCCTTACACATACCAAGAATTTCCAGATAAATTGTACATTTTATATTTATACATATATACTTATTAACAAAAATGCAAATTAATATTGATATAATCTTGGGATAGGAATAACTCTGACATGATTCCCATGTCAGAAACCTATTTGATCATATAAACTGAAAGTGTCTGTGGTCAAATACCATAAACATTGAATACAAATATTCTGAAATGAGAATTAATGTTTTTATTGTTTATCGGATGGGTAATATTAATATACAAAAAGTTTTTAAATGGAACCAATCAACCTTGGAAACTGCCTTAATGGAAAAATGGGCAAATATCACAAATAGGAAAAATATCAAAGAATACAAACTCCCAACAAACATAACATTAGTAGTCATCCTGCAAATGACAAAGCTGAAATGACTAAAGATGTCAAGTGGTATCTAAGTAAGGATAACTAGGTTTACCCATGTATTGCTGGTAATATTAGTGAAGTAGACATGAGGCTTGATTGCCATCCTTCCACATGGAAGATACAGCGATCCAACTGTGGGGTCATCTTGGATTTAAGAATTGTCCTAATGGAGGAAAGCCTCATCCAAAGACACATTATTTGCTACCAGTCACTCATTTGCTATATATAGCAAATATAACTCCCTAGTCATCACAGCTCAACTGATACAAATTCTAACAGTCTTTCTAGCTCCAGAAGTCACTGTGGAGTCAACTGAGGGA